>JALRMI010000384.1:0-26891 GCA_026120165.1 Leptosphaerulina australis
ATTATTCATGGTGCTAGGGTAGGTGTAAAGTTGGAAGGCAGATGTTGGTGGGGTGGCTCGTGCGTTCGGCGAACAGACTAATTCCTTGTGGCTGTAACTATGCGCAGCTCGGCTAATATAGAGCGGCGCAGGTCATGTGACCTAACGTCCTCATGACAGGTGGGCGGAATGTTCTCAACAGGGAATATCTTTATCGCAACTTTGATCCATTTTTCTGCTGATAAAAATGAAAGTTTAGGCTGTGGACAGCCGGTCGACACCATTCCAAAGTCTGAAGCAGTTGTAGCAGAGAAGTGGCTACATGCGCTCTTCTAAGCCTGTCATTACCTGTAGAATTGAGATAAGTGCCACCACAGCTTTTGCTGGAGCAGCTTTGATATTGCATTTTGCATTCGATGACCGCCATTACAGGTACTTTCTCGTTCAAGACAGAACAATTCTTCGAGAAGCTGCCTTTGTTGTCTTGTCGTTGTTGCAATTAGGCCAACAAGTCACCATGTTGACCGGCGATACATTCAGAAAAACGGAGTGAATTTTGCGCATTGTCTGAGATCAAATTTCAGCACATCACTCAGCTTCAGCGACAAAGTCGTTGTGCCGTCCTGTTTAAAGATAGAACCAGCAACGACCTTGCACAGACAGCAGCTGAAGTCAGTATATCTGCGCTTTTTCCATCTCAAAAGAGGCGGTCAGGTAGTAGGCATTACTGCACAATGCTGTGTTAATGAGCCTAGCTCTAGAAATCTGGGAACTCCGGTGTTTGTCTGTTTTAGCAAACTTCGACGGAACTCAGATGGCAGGCAGCAATGCGAGCGTGTTGGGCCTGGATTAATGGTCTGGATGGAAGTTGAGGAGATGAATTTGAATTTGAATTTTCAAGTGTGCTTGTCGATATACCCGCTCGGATCGTACCTGGATAGGTCCGGGTGGTAATGTGACCTGCACCTTGCTGTAAGCGTGTCGCGGATTCTGTGAGGAGTCTGAAAAGAGAGGAAGGGCATCGAACACGGTCACGATCGTGTATCGACTTATGCGGGGATTACGATCACAATCTTGTACCCAAGAGAATGATGGTGAACGGTTCTCTGCTACTGCTCCTACGTGGTACGGGCTACACTAACGTCTGGTCCGGGCCATATTTATGTACATACAGAGATCACGTGTGTTGATCTTCCTTTCACTGTACCAAAATACTCACAGTGTTTAAGATTGTTGTAATTCTGTAGCCCAAGTATTAAAGTAAGACATACATGGGCCTTTCTATTGGCTATCTTTTGCGTTGTAATAAGATGTTGTAGGTTGAGTGAAGCTGAGTGGGGTATAGAAGGTGCGGTGACGTACGTGATTGCAAGTTGGTCGCGAGCTGGACTTCCTTGGAACATTTTTGCGTTAGATCAACATTCGGCTGAGCACGAGATCAATCAGACAACAATATTCACTCAAGCTATTCCTAGTTCAAAATAATGATGCATTACTTTGCTATGAAAAAACCAAGCAAACCTTTGAAATTAACAAGCGGTGTGCAATCGCGTTCTGAATGAGCAATCGTGACCTTCCTGCATGGAAGCGTCTAGATCTTTCATTTGCAGTCCTGCGATGTTTCCTTCAACAAGTGCTGCAGTCAGAAACGTGACGGTATACAACATTCCCAGATAAATCACCGTAACATAACTGAACACAGCATGTGGTCTTCTAGTAGATGGAAGCCGTGCGCTGGACCTTCTCCGTATCCATGAAAACCTGCCCGCCCTCAAGACGTGCTGCACCGCCTTTCTCAATGCTGGCTTCAGCAAAGGTGTGAGTTGGGCGCCACTTAGCCGAGGTCCTTGGGGTAGTCTCAGCCATCATCTGGTCCACCTGCTCAAGGGACAAGCCCTTGGTCTCGGGGACAAGGAAATATGTATAGACAAAGGCAGTTGTGCAAAGACCGCCCCAGATGAAAAACACAGAGGAACGAAGGTTACCCTCATCTGCACCGACCATGTAACTGTTACTTGCGTTAGCGAATTCAAACTACAAAAGTAAATATGAAAGAATGAGTAGAGTGTACTTACGGAGTGATAACAGCAATGATAGTGTTCCACAGCCAGTTAGAGGCAGTGGACAGCGCAACACCACGAGAGCGGATTGGGAGGGGGAATACTTCACCAATGAGGACCCAGGCACCAGGGCCCCAAGTTGTGGCGAAAAAGAAGATAAAGATGGCGATGAATGCGATCTGCGCATTAACAGCGGAGAGGTTGTTGGCGCGGGTTGTTCCATCAGCGAGAGTGGTGGATTTATTGAAGCCCACAGTAACACCGATGATAGCTACCAGGAACTGGCAGATCAACATGCCGAGTGCACCATACAACAGGAGTGTGCGGCGACCGAACTTCTCCATGCCGTAGAATGAGAGCGGAGTAGTGCAAACGTTGACCAGGGTGAAGATCAGAGAGATCAGGAAAGTATTGCTGATAGCGCCTGTCGATTGAAGGAAAGGTGTCGAGTAGTAGAAGATGAAGTTGACACCAGTCCACTGCTGCATCATCTGAAGAGAGGTACCGAGGATGGTCTTACGCAGGTTGGAGTTGGACTGGAAAAGGGAGCCCTTGAAACAGTTCGTCCATCCAGCAAGCCATCCGCCAGCAGGAGTCTGCTCGCGTTCATATTCCTCGTTTGCGATGATCTCCGCAAGCTCGAACTCAACCATAGCCCTGAGGTGTTCAGCATCGGGCTTCGTGGGGTGTACACCGCGGACCTTCATCAAGGAGCTCTTGGCTTGCTCTGTCTTGCCACGCTTGACGAAGTAGCGAGGAGAATCTGGCAGGCACGCAATACCAGTAGCCAAAATCAGACCCCAGGCGAATTGAATACCGATGGGAATGCGGTATTCGCCTGTGTCGCCGCGACCCTGTACGGCGTAGTTGACGCAGGCAGCAAGCAGGAGACCGATGGTGATACAGAATTGGTAGCCGGACACAAGGGCGCCACGGACCTTCTTGGGGCAGATCTCAGACATGTAAAGAATGACGATGGCAGACTCGAAACCAACACCAATACCAGCAATCGCACGACCAGCGACAAGGAGGTTCCTACCGCTTGCAGCCATTTGGAGAACAACACCTGAGATGAGATCAGCAACTGATATCGTGTTGATATGAATGTGTTTTGGGGTATCCTACCAATCATGTAAATGATGCAGCCCGAGACAATGGTCCACTTGCGACCATAAATATCTGCAATATCGCCAGCCGCGAGAGCACCGAAGAAGGTACCAGCGGAGAGGATAGAGACGATAAGTGAGGTGTTGCTACTGCTGATGGCGCAAGCACCACCAGGAGTATCAAGACCTTGTGGACAGATAGGACCCTCGACCTCCTCGATAAAAAGAGGGGAGTTGAGCACACCATTGATGTATCCAGAATCATAACCTATTCACAAGATCAGCACACATCACTACATGGAGAACTGACCATAGACCTACCGAAGAAAATACCTCCAAAGGAGGCAAAGGCGCAAAGAAGGTAAGCCTTCCATGTGACCGGCGCCTCAGTCATGTTGACATCAGTGGTAGCAGCGAGCGCCTTAGCCTGAGCCGCCTCATCGTGCTTCTCATTGGAGTGGCTCATCTTGGCGATAGAGTGAGGGTTGTGAACTATGATTGGCGATGCGCGCGACCCCAGCGTAGTGCAGGTATAACTCAGACGCAAGTGAACGAAGAACACAAAGTTGAGAGCGGGCACTCGAGGTTTAAAAGCTTGAGATTTGAGATCGCGGGGACATGTGCTGCACACGTAGCTTGGACGGTGTGCGCGTGCATAGGTGCTCCGTTTCTCCAATTAGCTTCTGGGGTCAATTGGTTGAATCTCGGCAGGCCTTCACGCCACCAAGCCGCCTCATCACCGCTAAGTCTAGAAGCGGAGATTATCCAGCATCAGCACCAACAGCATCACTTGAACCAGCTCCGATTCAGGCTCACGTGTGCCATCGCCTAGACCCGAGGTTTGTGGGGTAAAATCTGCGTTGTTGCCAAGTCGTGAGCCATCCTCATTGTCTATGAAAGAGTGGAAGCGGCGCCCGCTTAACCAGCGACCGACTTATGGTTGTCGACCTTGTGTTTATCTCATCCATCAGCCGCACCACAGAGTTTCTTGCGCCTTACTTAATGTGGACTGGAGTCAATACTGGCTATGCGGAGCGTCTGGGGGAAGTTGGTCCCGACTTGTCTCATGAATCAGACGCTCCGCCTAAACCTCGGGTCGGATATAGCTCCTTTTGACACACAAGTCAATCGGCGACTGCTTATCTAATGACAGCTTATGTAATACGTCAGGGGGGCTTGACGCAGTGTTCGAAGTAAAATAGAACATACTTTGGCGTTGATGCAACTAATCGTGTAAACATCTGTATTTAGAAAGCCTGTTATGCCAGCCACCGCATCATCAATCAATAAGGTTATAGACGATTTACAAAGAATGAGTATTTGTTTTCCCTCTTGCGCTACGAAGAAGCTCGTTTTTTTTGAGTGATCAGCTGGAAGGACCGTGCGTGGCATAGTCTCACTGCATCCTACTGATTGCACCGATCGCAAACGCACGCTCACACGTAGTTATTTTAGTTCGAGGTTTCTTCAGCGGCTTGACAACCTTTTTTCTCATATATGTAAATGATACTCAACGTGGGATTGGCCTGCTAATGAGGTGGATGTAAATTACTGTACTGTACAGTTGTGTTACAAGCTGTTCTGTTGGGGTCAATGCACGGACTCAAGTGATCAATTAGAAAAAAAAAACAATCTCCGCAACGTACCCCACGGGCAACTGCCGAGCCCCAAGCGCCGCACTTTTGCCAAGATCACTCCAAACACTCACATCCTCTATAATGTCTCAACATGGTATTATGAAAAGGCTTCCGAATGAAGCTGAAGTACGGCTTGCCCTTCAAGCTATACTGCAGGATATGAGTCTCTATACACGGCGTGTTGCAATAATCCACAAGGCGGCTGAGGGACAGCACGACAAAACTCCTTCGCGACGCGACTGCACGACCAACTTAATATTGCCTGCAAAGACTGAAGAAGACTTAGTCTGTAATCATATACTGGCACTGAATCAGGGAGGATATTCGCTCCAGTTCTCTGATGTAAAGGTTATGGCCAATCCTCTACTCGCTGAGCGCCCCTGTTGGAAGTGGGCTAGCACGTTCGTCAAGCGCCGACCAGAGCTCAAGGTCAAGTTTAATCAAAAGAACGACTGTATAAGAACCAAGCGCGAAGATTCCGAGGCTATAAAAGGGTGATTCTGTCTAGTGGGAAACACCAAAGCCAAGTATGGCATTATGATGGACGAGTATCATGCAGGGCATTGACGCAAAGGGCTGCGCCATCCCAGCCTTCATCTTCTTCTTCAGCAAGGACTACATTTTACTTTGTACGAAAAGCCAAGTATAACTAAGGGCTAGTCTGTCAATGTGTCTGAGAATTGCTGGACAAACAACATGCCTGATCTTAAGAGGCTCAATCATAATCGTTGTCTACAACCAGGCGCAGGCTAGATTTGAGGCCGAATTTGTAATAGTCATCGGCAGTTTCATATTCGGAGCCGTGAAAATCCTCCGAGTCGGTAGTAACAGCATAGTGTCGGCGGTGGTCATCTTGTTCTATCTTCGGATTCTAGAACAAAGGCCTCAGCAATGTCTTTATTGTTCACTTTATCCATCGATCAGAAGTCACGATGCATGTTCAATGACACAAGGATGTAACATGTACGGGCTGTCCCCCCTCACCCCCGGTCCTCCATTGTTAACGTTGACCACGATGAGAAATCTCCAAGTGTCTGATTATCAAGGTGTCCGTGCTGAACAGCGAACATGTACCCCCCTGTTAGTTGAATCATGCTTTGTTAGTTAGCATCGGGTGTAGAAATATATCAGGAATAGCCTGAAAAACTTGTTGGTTCTAGGACCGATCCAAGTTAGTCCTAGATAGGCAACACATCCTACAGGCTCACCTTAGGTTTTCCCTATCTTGGCGGCACGTGTCTTGCTTCGGCATATACATTGCCTGCTTCACGAACATCATACACATACTACTACATACACCCATAGCCATGTCCTTATTATCTTTGTCCAACACTAATCCAGCTCTTAGGGATTGCCAATTGGATCAAATCACCATGAGTCGCACTATACAGAGAACAATTTTGCCTATTTGGCGAAATCCTACATGTGGCCCAGTTTGCAGATGACTGGATCCACTGTATCGGCTGCAGAGCTTTGGCACAGATCCTATGGGGTCATTGCACACAACACACGCACCAGTACGATGGATATGAGCAAGTTTGAAGTGACCAGGGCCCAGACACTACGGTACAATAAGCCGTTATACTACAAGCAGAGATTAGATATGTAGGATGGCGGATCAGGAACGCGCTTACCAAGACGGTATCCAGCATCGTCATAGAGTTCACTGAATCAGAGGATGCCAACAAGATTATCGACAAAGGTTTGATCTGGTAGGGAGAGGCATTCCCGTGCGAGCGATATGAACGACAGTGCTGATTGAGACAGTTATACAAGTGCTAACATTACGATCACATAGGAACTCAGTGTAAATTAAAAATAATATATGGCTATTGTGCCCGGGAACACGAGACACGTAACTGCTCAGTGAAACTGGGCCGGAACTTATCAAGAAGTGCGCCATCTGCCGAGGGGAACACGAGTTGTGGGGTCAGCAGTGTAGGATCAGGAAGGAGGAAAAAGCCCAGACAAAGGCAGCATACGACATGCGACTTTATTGTCACCCCACTCCAGGAGCAGAGACATAAATCACAGCACCAAGGATCGCAACAACAGCTATGCCAAGAGGCAGACCCGGCCAAACCGGGACACCAACACAAAGCACTCGGGAAATCTGAGACCGATCTGAATCAGATGATGTTAAAACGAATCAGTAGCGGGCGCGCAATCGACTAAACAGAGTAAGGGGATTTATCAACGCAAGTACCACGGAGAAATATCACGTGCAATAGACGGGCAATTGAAACAGTTGAACAGTTGATACAGGTTGAAGGTTGGCAGATGGACAACTACACAGATAATGAAGTGCAAATAAGCAAAACAAACTAAAGATGCTACAGTACAACCAACATCCACAAGACAAAAGATGCGGTAATGGTATCACTACTCTGTGATCCAAGAGCACATGAATTTGATACATTGGCCATCCAAGAACCATGGAAGAACTCATTTACCGCAACTACACGTCACCCAGCCAAATATAAATTACATCTCTGCTACCGGCCGGGAGATGAAGATGGTTCAGTCAGAATATGTTTTTTTTAACTAAACAAGACATTGAATCATACAAGGACCTATGCTTTACAATATCAGACCCAGGTATAGAATGTCATGGATAGCGACGGCTTGTTATCCACAACATCTACAGCCCACAAAAGAACACAAACAACTGACGGAACATCAACAACAACAGGGAACATGTTAACACATCGGCCCCTGGGACGTATCTCACATCATCTCTTGTACTTGTATAGATGCACCCTCTTGAAAGCTACCATAGCCTACCAGATGAGTTTACGCTCATCTTGTCTTATGTCATAAAATTTCAGTAGACGGTAAAATGAAAACCAAGCCAAACTAACAGGGAACAAAAACTGAGCAAACTCGGGAAGCTAATAAAACTATTTGGAGAGATCGAAAAGAAGAGTGACGAGAAAGTACAGGCACTAGCAAGCCAAGTGAGGGAGATTACAAAAAAGATAGAGCAAATATGAAGGCGAAACGAGGTGGTAAAAATCGCGCAAGCATGCAAAAGTATTCTACACCACACGCTCAAAGCAAAGAAATCCTCGCCCGCCCAATTACCGCAGGCAAACGGATGGGCGGACGTCGCCGCCACACCTAACACACCAAAGCCTATTATACGGGCGAGGGTGGAAAATACGGCTGAAAAGACTCCCAGCAAGTTCTTGGAACTCATTCGACCAGTGATGCTACAGGCAGTGGCAATGCTTAAGCTTAAGAGCGTTGACGTTGATATCCGTTTAGCTACACAAGCTCAGAGGGATGCTCTCGCGATTGCAGCAGACCTAGAAGGGATATGACTCTTCCACAAAGCATACCTCCTCGAGGTACCTGGAGTCCCGTACAATTTCCCAGTGAGTAACAAGAGAACCGTAGACAATTCGGAAGCGACAACGCAGATCGAAAAATCTTTACAACGCATTTGTGGAATGGTCGAAATCACTCATTATAGGGATGGCTACAGATAGCGAATAATAACGGATAGTCAGGAGTAAACTGACAGTTAGAAGTTGAACACTTTGACGCAAGACTATACGACAGCAACTTCGATCTCAAACAATGCTACCGGTGCGGCCAGCGGGGGCATAAGCGAGGCGCCTGCATAAAGAAAGCTATATGTGTGAAATTGTTAGATTAAATGCTCAAGTGCGAGGAGGTAAAGATTGGTGAATGCGTTTGTTCATTGTCGTCACAGTCCATAGAGCGATATATATATCCACGCCAAGCTCTCCGGTCACAGTGAATCCCAATCAGCGAGGCCGACTCTCACCCCTACCGCGTCCACTCTGCGGAAATGACCTCGAGATCACCCAAGCAACTCAGAGGCTAGGAGATAAGTCGGACGGCCAACTGTCGTATTGCAAGCTGTACCACGAGCGTGGTGCGACCCCAGCGAAACAATACCATAGCGCGATGAGGCCTATTCAGTCGTTTGTAATCACAACATTTCGTGTTTTGAAATGATAACTGCATGATGTTGACCTTCTAGCCATACAATCAACACGATGACGAAGTGGTTACTATGTCGATAGTGGACATAACGTCGAACTTCTAATACGTAACGAAGGGTGACTACTGCCCAACAGATAATGCCCGATGAATGTTTGATTGTGTTGGCAGGGCTTTAACGCACGTGGCCATCGATATGTCAATCATCAGTTCATGTGTAGATGCCTCTTTTCTTGTCCTATCTACTGAGAAACATATATGTATGTGGCTTCGAAATCGGACTCTGCACCTCCACGTGGTGAAGCCTGAAAATGTGACTCTTTGAGAATTCCGAGCCAGCGCAGAGACGTGGTGTCAATGATGGGGTTAATAAACACAGCCTGTGGTGAGACAGCGCAGAGTTTTCACCTTACCGCCATGACATGCAAATCAACAGGAGACAGACTCGATTCTCCTGTAACTTGAAAATAAGGGCAACGTGATGCCCAATTCGAAAAAGGTTCATTCTAACCCTGAGTCACTACCGATTTGCCAGGGCACCGGCCCTTCCTCACAACAAAACGACTGGAACTGCACTCAGGTCCAATCATATTGACCGTCACTGGGACTTGTCAACAGCCAAATTTGAGGCAGCCGGCAAAGCTTCACAGTACTGAATACTTGCAGGAACGAATAATAAACTGGTCTGGCATATCTTTCATATTACACTTTCCTCTGCCTTTTGCTTTTCTTGCCTTGCTCGCGCTGCATCGGCCGTTGGGCTTCAACCCACATCATCCCTTTCATAGGGACCACTCTCATATGACCCAACCACTTTATTACCAGAGATTCTATACGCATTTGTCGTCTCAAATAGTCTAAGGACTCAGATAGTGTTGGTTTCACTGATACAGCACAAACTGATGCTTTCACTCTGTGGCCAGATTGAATATCGCGCAGATGGAGCAAACGGTATCCCACGGTGTATAAATCTACAATCTTCTCCAATATGGAGAGAGCGAACCCAAGAATCTGAGCCTACAACTGGCAAGCTAGTAGATAACCTAGACGTCACTGCTAGCCCTTGCTACGTAGGAGATTCGCGGTATAGCACAACAAATCCATACTCTTTGATCTCACCATCCTTGATACTCTCATCCCGACCAGTGCATTACACATGTTACGACATACGTACATCGGCTCATGGGAATCATCCCACATCATCCCTTGTATCTCCATAGAACACCACACTTGAAAATATCCCAACCTTACCAGATGAGTTAATCATCTCGTCTTATATAGTCTTAGACTCCCATAGACGTTAAATGAAAATTCAATCTGTCACGGTTTGAGATCACTCCTGCAGTATCTTGCAGTTGCGCCTTACAGTTGGTCATAGGCCGCTGCTTCCTACGCAGTAGCGTTATTTACTGTCAACTACATATATATACTGCTTGTAGCATCCTCGAAGAACAACTCAGTTCAATCCTTCAATTCTTCATGCTTGCGTACTGCACATTTCCCGTCACACAATCCAATCCAATCCCCACCCGTGCCATCGCGCAACCGTAAACTAGCGCTCTGCAACATCTACGGGCAGTCGATTAACAGCGTCCAATATACCTTCCCACTTCACGGGCGGGTATACCGACAGATAAGACGTTAAATATAAAACCAAACCTGTCGGAATAGCGTGACTAGTTTAGCCTAGCGCGTCAAGGGGACGCACCTTATCTCAGTAGAGAGGAAGACTTACCCCTCTAAGAGAACATCACAGAACAATACAATCGGAGTAACACCCTAAAAGGGCACACACGTGTATAATGAAGTCCTGCCAACAAAACCAACATAAATGAATGCACCGTGGGGTCCAAGAGCTAGTCCTGAATAGTACTAGCCCCAATCTCCTCAATATTCCGACAGATTGATTGATATAAATATCGTTCGTATGAGTATATCCCAACAAGAACGGAAGAGATCGATGAGTGCTATTTCGATGGAAGATTATCGTTCCTTTGGATACTGTTGAAACGGCAAAGTTCCAACAGATAACACAATTGTGATCCCCGCATAAGACGATACGCGGTCGTGACCGTGATCGCTACCCATCCCTTCATCCTCAAACTCCTCCACCAGGGTGCAGATCACATTGTCTCCCGGACCTATCCAAGTAGAACCCGAGAGGGTATACCGATAGTCCGAGGTATCAAAAAATATGGACTCGCGGGGAATCGAACCCCGGACCACTCCCAATCAGAATTCAAATTATCGGATGCTTCCGGAATGCTAAGGGAGTATTATACCACTAAACCACGAGCCCCTGACTGGTTTCATGATTTTATAACTCAAATTTAAAATTATCACTTTTGAAAAACGTATTTTGAAGTACCTGAGCCTCAGCTGTCTTATAATCAGCTTTCAAAATCGCACATTCTACCTTTTCAAGAACTTCCTTCAGTAGAGTCTTTTAGATGTTTCTTATTACGCTCAGTGTACATAGGCACGTATTGTTACAGTATTGAGACGTGTCTATTCTTAAACAGGAAAGCGGCGTAGTTGCGTCGGGTTGATCATTGAATGCGAACATGTTTTCTGGAATATTATTCTCAAAATCTGAAACCATTGAGTTATTGAATTCCAGTTATGGCATTGTGCAACCAAGATTCAGAGTTGGGGCGCCAGAGACAGCTGCTGATTGAACACTGAGGAGCTTGACACTTGCCAACTCTCCAAAGGATAGGAAATGGTTTAAATTGCTATGGAAGTCATTCTTCTTATGAGAAGCAGCGGCGACGGACTTCAGAGAATGAAAATCGAAAATGAACATCAGAGACGACGTAAACAGGTGATTAGGCCGCATCCTGCTGATTATGCTTTGGACGTTCCAATGAGGCACAGATGAATCTGATTGCTGCGTTAGCCGCTAGCAAAAATGCCACACCTATGCTGGGGACCTCAACAAATACAGGTCCTGACAGCGTCCTTGGTTGATCGCGTACCCCTGAGACTGTTCGTTTCTTGTAATCCATCGGATTATGGGGCTACAGACCTCCCAGCAGAATCATTTTTAGTTTATGCCCAACTGTTTTCACTACGGTCAAAAGGTGGGGTGAAATTCGCTACACTTCGAGGGGGTAAAACAATCATGAAAAATGCACGAATGATTTATTTGCAAAAGGTGTTTTACCCCCTAAACCGTGTATATCACCTTCGAAATAAAGCCATTGTATAGGTAAACATCTGAATTGAAGTCTACATAAAACTAGTCCGATAGGTTGTTCGCCCAAGGCTTAAAACCTCCTATACCAGAATTCCAGCAACTAAATTAGCTTTAAATCGTCTCAGGCGACTAGAGAACTTTCAAGAACCTCCAAAAGTTGATATTAGGTAAGATTAAAAGTAAAAGCCTGGAATTAAACCAGCTCTAACCTGTTTAGAAAGGTAATATGGATGGGAGTGCTCTCCTATGGATGTCTCGTCAGGCTACATCCTGCTATTCACCTGGTCTGTACTGTCAGCCTGTACATAGTATATTTATCTGTTATTATGCACCCATTTTTTGTACCTGTCTGATCTGTGACCCTCCCGTACGCTCCTGGAGGCTTCTGCCTACAATAACTCTTCCTCTTCAACAGGATGCACATGTTCAGATACACCATCCTTGTCAACAACATAGTGCTCTGGAGGCGACTGCTGACCATTCGCAAGAATCTTATACACGAATGAAATACCGATAAGGTACCTGATATCTTGAGGCCGGATGCACACAAAGTCTCGCTCATGCCTTTCCCTAACGGCTGTCCGAACACCTCTACACCTCCGAGGCTGTGGCAACGTAGGATTATCAGGATCTTTCCATCGAATCACTGTTGCTCACTCGTCTTCAGTAACGGGATCTCGGAGAAAGTTCACCACCATCCCAAATGCTTCTTGCCCTCGCTCCCGATCCTAGTATGCGACATAAGACCTACATCGAGGATTGTTACCATGATTAGCCCTTGGGTCGTTGTAAGCGTGAACGGTTAGACCTCTCGATGGTACGGTGTAGCCCAAAGAGAAGAAGGGGTATGCCCAATGCGGCCACAAAGAGAGGTCGCCACGTGTCTTCCATCAAAGAGATCACGTGCCGATTTCTCCCTTTCTTGTCCGGATATACTCACACAGCAGCTGTTTTCATATTTAAGTACATTAAGTCTGTTTATTTGTTCTAACTCACATGTTCTTCATTCGAAATACCTGCAAATTTCTGTATAGCAGGAATGCTAATGCCAGCTTATCTGATTTCCTGTAGATGGTGCTTTTGCTTGTTTGTTACAGAAGAAAATAATGATATGTTTTCTTCCAGGGAGAATATCCTATTCATTTACACGGAAATGGGGGGTAAAACACTAAGGGGTATTACTTTTTGTATGAGTATGGTTTTTCGAAACGTAGCGTTTTTGTTTAATCTACCAAATATATACGGCCGTTGTTGGAGGGACTTCGTACATGTACGTGGGTGATAGAGATCTGAATTCTGGTGTTCTATACTTTCCTGCCGCCAAGGTGAGCTAGGTCCAAAAGGGCTAGCTCACCTGCGACGGAGCACGTGATAGCATCACATATTATTGTACCGACAGCCGTGGCCGTTTATTTTAATACATTTATTATTGAGAAGCGTGACTGCAGTCCAGGTCATTGGGAGTAGGTGACGACCACCGACACTGCAAGTGCGACGGCTCTCAGTAAGGATATAAAAGGGAAGCTCCAATGAGCTTGTGTAGATTAACTCAATCAATACACTTCACAAACCACTTTTACCTATGAGAAGGTCATGCCAATCTAATATTTATATTCATTTACCCCACTTTTTGACCGTAGTGATAAGAAGACACATGATAATTTAATCCACGAAGATAGCAAATTCGGCGAGTTTCGAATTTCTCAATCAATTAATGAAATACAATGGTGCTGCATTCATTGATCACCGCTAAACCTGACTAAACAGTGAATTAGGAGAACAATCTTAAAGGGGGGACAAATCTCAACGGGGGACAAATCTCAAAGGAGGGACAAATCTCAAAGAAGGGGACCAAATCTTACCCATCATTTTTAATACACTATTAGCATCGATTTTTGAATGGACTCTGTCATCTAGCTGGTCATGGTGTAAGCAAGACCAAGAGAGTGAAGAGTTGGGTTGCACGGTGTACACAGCGTGCGTGAAAAAGTAGGGTGGGCAAGTAACTATCGTTGATTGCTCGTTTTCTATATACTTTTGGTTCGTCGTCTCTTTACCTGAATGATGAGAGCCGACACTCGTCCTCCTATGCTCTACGTATGTTCCAGTCGTCTGTGTATGAGGGGTATCGGGCATGATTGCATGACCGGATATTGGACATCGGTCCGATATACATCTTGATGCTGACCCCCTTATCACACAGCCGACATCTTGCCTAGCCGTTGTCGATCCTCATATTGAGCTCCAATATGTGCGCACTGCTGCGATCACTTGGCATAGCCATGTGGTATCGACATAGTGCATAGTCAGTGAGCCGTACAGTGGATGCTGTACGGACATCGATGATATATGTGGCGCTATTAATTCCTTATAAGTAATCTTAACAGGGCTGCAACAGATTCACTTATGGCTGGATCCAGTTCAAGAACCACAATAATACTTGTCACTCTAGAGTCACACGATCCACTCAGCATATATAGACTCACTCCCATCCAGTTCAGTCAGACAATAGTCTCGATAAAAGCTAATGTTGGTAATACTGTGGATTGTGTTAGGTGGAAAGGTGTGAACGGAGTGTATTGCTGTGTTGTGTGTGGACGGAGTCCATGGTATAATATATATACAGAGGAAGCCCTTCGGTCCGATGTGGCAATAGCCCATGTGAGCGAACACTACTAGAATGTTCGCTATAGTGTTCACCTGTTCACCTCAATGACTAATTCGCTTGTCAAGTATGTTAATCAATCAACTCTATTATCTTCACTATGCAACATCTCAGGTACTCATTGCAACACTGTACAGTAAGTGTCAGTGCCCAGGTATCTCCTTTAGCCCTATATAGATAAGGATGGATCTGACGCTAGGCTAATTCGCTCTAGTCGCTCTGGATGTATGGTAGCGATTCACTCACACAAAACCAGAGCTTAGAATAGGAACAATAGAACAATGCTTTCCATATCGTTCCCATTCACAGTAAGACCACGGTGGAGATGGTTATGGCAGGCGTTGAGAAATTCAGGGAGAGTCGTCTTTCGGTTTTTCTCCTCCGCTTCTTTGCGTCTGCGCTGCTCTTCTTCGAGTTTGCGCTCCGTCTCTTCGCCTCTTCTCTTTGACTTGAGCAATAATCCACTATAGTACTCGATCGATTCGTCTGCCATCATGTGGTGCAAGAAGATGCAGTTATGCACGTTACAGTCCGTTAGTAGCGGCCCATCACTCGTTTTTCAGAAAGTAATTAGGCAGCTCTAGCTGTGCTAGGCAAAGTAGGATCACGATTTTTTAAAGGTTCGTCGTCGCTAATATCACGTGATGCCAAGTTGGAGTTCCTCTTGCAGTATCGCTCCTTCCTCTTCAAAGACTTTTCGCATCTGTGCACAGGCACTACCTGTCACCAACTGTAAATACATGTTCTCTGTAGGTATTTACAAGAAATCAACTCAGTCACTCATTTCATAAATGTCAACTTATCATCACAATCCAATAGCTAAATAGTCTGTTTTGTTCATATGAGGTTGGAGGAATATTGGAGAAAGAAAGCACAGGCTTTTTGTACATACCTTTGTTTGGGTTCCAGAAACCCCAGTCAACAAAGTTACTGCGCCACAGCGCTTATTCACGAACGTCAGGTGGCACACCTGCGAACTCATAGAACATCACACGCAGGTGAAATTTGGCTGAATCGCTCAGATCTGCAGGAATTGAAGCTATAACGTGGGTAGTCAGAAGAGGGGGAGGGTAACGAGAGCTGCCAAGAGTGAAGAAGTGCACTCCACGGGGCAAGAATATCAAAGTTGGACCTGATAAGCAGGAACAGAGAAAGTTTGGTGTAATTGATGTCACACGAAAAGCCCGGCGTCAATCTCGCGGGATCTTCCCATCCGTTGTCAATTACACCAGGCTTACTCATAGGGATATAGCACTAGTCCCCCGATGAAGGCCACTCATGTGGGTCGGATTTGTTATGGATTCCGTCCAACACGCTAACAGCGGAGGAAATCAAAAGATCCTATGTGTTACATGGGAATTGCTTGGGTTAGTTTCGTGTGACTGTTGACTTGCACTCGTACGACACAGTAACCAGTTTGCATTTAGGTGCCGCCTATGCGACCAAGTGCAAGTAAATACCTCAAACATGATGAAATTGGACCGAGGCAAACAAGAGTACACCCGGCTCTGAAATGATAGCCTTCAGGGGTAAGAAAAGTGCACAACTCTGTCTGTAGAAGGATTATATATGTACTCAATCCGAATGAGTATGACCAGAAGTCTGCTACAGGGTATAGGATAATATGCCATGTCAGTGCGTTAGTCTCTATTTAGCGTGACACTATTGCACAGTAGTGTGCATGTCATGCGTAAACCATGCCTCAGATCTCGCTGTCTGCACTTATTAACCTTTTGCTCCCCTGCCAGCTTCCTGACGTGTACCTGACTTCAACTGTCCAGTGCTATGGCATCATCTCAATTTCTGAGCAATTGTTCAGCTCAAGCAATCTCCTTCCCAGAGATTTTTGGTGCTCAGTTCTTGTCTGTGCAAGCATCCCTAATCCAGAATTACCCCTTGATTATTCCGCCTGAATACCAATCAAACCGTGGAAATTATATCAACAAAACACTGAGTTTTTGCAATGTTACTCTCACGCATACACGTTCCGGGCAAAAGGATTTCAGTATTTCGAAAATATGGCTCCCAACGCAGCCAGAGTGGAACGGACGACTGAGGATGGTAGGAGGCGGAGGATGGATTGCCGGACTACACTGGTTTACCGACCTCACTATGTCTGTCGCTGTAGCGGATGGCTATGCAACAGTAACAACAAATGGTGGTGTATCTTCTAGAGAGCCGGAAGACTGGGCGCTGCTGAGCCCTGGAAACCTCGACCTGCTTGCGGTCCAGAACTTCGCATACGTGGCATTGAAGGACGCTGCACTGGCCGCTAAAAGTGTAATCAAAGGCTTTTTTGGTCGATCAGAGAAGTTCTCCTATTTCGAAGGTTGCTCGCAAGGAGGTCGACAAGGATTGGTATTTGCTCAGCGGTATCCGGACGTCTTCGATGGCATCCAGGCTGCAGCGCCGGCGATCCATTCGGAGTTTATCATCGCCTCACATTTTCCCCAGCAAGTCATGAACGAAATGAAATCATATCCCCACCCTTGCGAGATCGACGCGCTGACCAATCTTGCTATCGATATGTGTGACGAGCATGATGGACTTTTGGATGGTATTATCTCGGATCCGGATACCTGCCATTTCGATCCTTTCACTGCTGTGGGACGAGTACTGAACTGTAGCTCATCCTCTGCTCCAGAAGCCATATCAAAGACTGCAGCCATTATCGCCGATGCAGCTTGGAACGGCGCACGAAGGGCTGATGGATCATTCCTCTGGCATACGTTGGGACACCAAGCCAACCTCACCAAAGAAGATGGTCTTGCAAGGACAGTGTGCTCAACAGATAGCACATGCATCGGCAAGGTAAACCCCTTAATAGCAACTGCGATTCGAACATTTGTAAAGAGAGACCCGAATTTCGATATAATCAGCATGTCCCGACGAGAGTATGAAAAAGTCTTTCAAGCAGCTCTTGTCGAGCTCGACTCGATGATTGGTGCCAGGTCGCCAGATCTGTATGAGTTTCAGCGAGCAGGCGGAAAGATGCTCACATACCATGGTATTGTACGTAGCTTAATATTTCGCAGGTTCAAGTCTAACAGGTGCACAGGCTGATGATATTATCCCATACCGTGGCTCTCGCCAGTATTACGAAGCAGTAACCTCCATGCATCCCGATGTGCACGAATTCTATCGCCTCTTTGAAGCACCTGGGATGGGTCATTGCCAAGGTGGTGTGGGTGGCTACCCTCATAGGTCGTTCGACGCATTGGTTGATTGGGTGGAAAATGGAGTCATCCCGGACGCACTTGAGGCTACCAACATTGCCAATCGCACAAGTCTATTGTGTCCATATCCAAAAAAGGCCATGTTTATTGGATTTAATTCAGAATATAGTGCGGATGACTTTATATGCATATGAAGAGATAGATAGAATAGGGAGAATCGATAGAGGTAGTGACCAGCTAGCATGAAAACTTTACCGCAGCATGGCTGAGCATATGGACCACATGTGTACTTATATACTGATACTTTGTTAAAAAGAATTGGGCACTTTTCTTGAGGTATACGATGGTTGAGATGGTAAGGGCGATAAATTGGGACCCTCTCGTTATGCAGACACCAGCGGTTGGTGGAAAAATGACACCGCGAATTTCGCCGGTGTATGAAAAAGCAAGAACCGGAACATGGGCTATTCTGAATACTCATATGTCTCAAACAGGGCACATGGTGAATAGCATAGCTTCAATACAAATTTATGCTTAACCTATGTGCTCTATACATGTTGGTAGAATGTCCGACACATGTGTGCGGCATGGTGGGCTGTTGATCTGTCTGTATTGTTCTGTTGGTCTATCTATGTTTTGTCATAAACGTGAGCTAAACTTTGGTAAGATGTTCATCTTGACGTTGTGCGACTCTCAACGTGTTGTGTTACATAGCAACCCATTTGCAGATGGGCATGCAGATGCCTCGACCTAATCACATTGTTCCTACAGTATGCAATATTAAAGATGCATATTACGAAAGCCAAAACCACGGCTACTGCTAAGAATCATGATCCCTACTTCTCCCTGGTGCTCACCCTCAGATAGGGAGGGTTTTTTGGCTTGCACGCTGAATGTCCATTTTGATTGATCTTGGGTGGTACACCCAACTTTTCTCCCCTCTCATTCTCGAGGTGAAAATCAAAGCTCGCTAAGAAATATGCGGTGATGATGTTCTGCTCAAGCTTAGCAAAACGCATACCAATGCACGGATGCCTTCCCGAGCCCCAGCCAAGCCATCCGTGTGGTGTCTTCTTGTCTTCTTCACGACCAGGCAGATAACGGGTTGGGTCCCAGATTTCAGGATTCAGGTAGATAGAAGGATCTTGATGGACATCGGCAATTGCATATGTAACCACTGCATTAGGTGGGATGATTTCCATGTCGTTCCCGGTGGAGAGAGCTCGACCGGAAATGTTTTTTCGAAATGCCGTACCGAGGAGGTTGAGGCGAATCGAATCTTTCAAGCAAAGGTCGACCAGGGGAAAATCAGTCTCCCAAGCCTCAAGTGGCACATCATCCAGCTGGTAACGCAACGGCGCATTGGGATCTTGTGCATATTTGGCTGCAACGACACGAACTTCGTCACGGGTTTTGATGAGCCATTCTGGACAGGTAGCGAGGTAGCACTGTACCCATGCTGCATTGATGCCGCTGTTGAGCAAGCCTGCGAACAGAGCACCGACAATAAACTCAACGATTTTGTGAGTCCTGTCGCCCTGATCCAACATATATTGTAGTGCGTCGTCGTACTTCTTGTCGCTCACTGCGCGTTGCTTGACAATATTTTCGACAATCATGTATAGACGGGCTCCTGCGTAGGTACGCTTCAACACTGCTGGCGAAGGAACCTTGGGTAGAATGATAGATGTAGCTGTAGTGCTAGCCTCGATGTACTCAAAAAGTTTCAGCGTCTCCTCCAACAACTCTGCATTATCGGCAATCTCATGGGCACCAACTATGCGAATCGTGAGACGAAAAACGAGGCGGTAAATGCTCTCGAAGGGATTGGTGCGGCCGCACGGATCGTTCTTGATGGCTTCAATCGCCTCTTGCACGTCGGAAGTAAGTGTTGAGAGCTTACGTCTGAATTGATCATTTTTGAGGAGTGCGGTCAGACGACGGTTGAAATGGTTTGAAATGTCTTCTTCTGCACGCTCCTTGCTGTCGTACTTGTCCGTTGCCGGTGCCACACCAAACAACACTGCATAACCCTCCGAAAACCCCAATTCACGGGATTCGAAAAAAGTTTTACGACCTTTTTCCCCAGTCAATGCCACGATGGTGTTTGGTCCTGCATGGAAGGAGAAGTTGCCTGTAGTTGACTGATCGCGTCGCCGACGATACCAGTCCCATCGCTCTGTCCAAAATCCCCATGGGCCTGTCACAGGGTAGTCGTCACTCGCAGCATTTGGCGCATTTTTCGGTAGCCTGCGAGCAAAATATGTGTGTACAATAACGAAGAGCAAGATAAGTGCCGCTGAGAGGGGAAATAATAATGTGTGTGATGCGACCACACAGTGGACCACATTGAGTAGAGCCATGGCTATCGTCTGTAAATTCAAGTCAGTAGAGAGGAAGAAAGTAGAGATCAAGTATGGCCACGGTGGCCATGATGATACGGTATGGGTGACATAGAGCCTCAGCGGAAACATGGCATCCCGTATGCATAGTCGCGCTATCTCAGTCTGTGCTGGAGCGTTGCGAGCCTGCGATTGGCCTCAGTCATGCCGCCGTCACTGCTGTAGCAGTAGAGGCAGAGCGGAATCAAGACATTCCGTGTAGTGATGCGCCGTCGCAGTTTTAAATTCGGCCATCGTGTTGCCGAGAGAGCCCGTTGATCCCCAGGAAAGAGTTGCCTCTTTTTGCTAAGCGACGTAGGTTTCGAGCCGCATAGTCAGCCATGATTGGTTGTCGCACGTACCCGCCCACCCGACGCAGATTTGAATCGCATGGCGTCGCGAAAAGTTGCCCTTGACTGTCACTGATGGCGTCCTAGTGACATCTGTTTCGTAGGTCAACATTGTTTAGAAACGTCGGTGGTCGCTCGGATGACCTCATCTCCGACAAGTACTTGCTCCTATTGGCGCCTTGCTGCTGCTGTGCTGAGTACAGACTTCCGGTGTACATAATCAAGTGCGCCGATATACCTAACAATTGTATTAACACTACAATCCCGTATCCGATCATCGTTCCGTTTCGCCCCTCAATCACCCTGTCAGTCACCTCCTGTCTCGGTCTATGGGCGAACAGCGCGATTAGGTCGAGGCATCTGCATGCTGTAGGCGTCCCTTTGTAAGTGGGTTGTTATGTAATACAATAGCATGTTATCGCACGGCTGGATGAGAGTGTCACGAACGTGAAGGAGATGGGGAAAGAGATGTATTGTATCCAGCGCCTCAGCTGAACTCTTATCCATGCCGTCATATGGCAAGCTAGCTAACAAGGTTCGGATCTGGCAGCCTTTGGCCTGCGACACATGTCGAGAGTCGCAAAGTGAACATTTCTCCTAAGTGTAGCTTACATTCATAAGCGGAACATAGAGCAACAGAACAATACAGACGGATTAACAACCCACCATGCCGCATACTTGTGTCGGATGTCCTGCCAACAGTCTAGGCGATTTTTTCCGCTTTAACTTTTGAGCCACAAGGACAGATGTCTTCCACACGGACAAAATGATCCGCGAGATAGCCAATCTAGCCACAAGTGACATACCGCATTGTTGTTACAGTCCAATTCATATTGTGATAGCAACATCCATGTTTTATATGAAGTACCTCCGGATATGATTTTATGCTGAGCAGCTGCTGAAGGTACTTGTTGCCCTCTTTGGTGTTGGTTGGAGGCCAGTCAGGCCGCGCCGGCCATTGTAGGACTGAGTAGCAGAGTAGGCTACCTTGAACAAAATAATGAATTCGATCACCATACTACAACTAAGTTCTACATCTGCTGATAATGAAGTTGATTATGTTGACGTTTGTGCGGTTGTGTGACCTAGCAACCAACTTGCAAGCGGGCGCCTATGTAGGTTGTCACGAGCAACCATCCCGTACCTGGTCGTGTACCACTGTTAGATTAAATGCTCAAGTGCGAGGAGGAAAAATGTTGGTAAGTCTTGTCTTTCATTTCCACAGTCCATAGAGCAAAATATATATCCACGCCAAGCTCTCTGGTGAAAGTGAACGTGAAACTACTCCAGCCATGACAATTACCTTCCCTGGGTCTGTTCACGGAGATCTTCTTTCTGACAACCACACAAACGTTCCTTCAATCAACCTGTACTGAATACTCGTTTTTTCAACAAGATATGGTGATGGTTGATTATTATATTCACTGAAGATACGTTGCTCGCCTCCGGCCGATATGAATGTGTATCGTAGCCTTAAAGTGAGTCTAAACGAGGTGGTGTCGTGAAAGATAATAGATAGAAGTATCAGTCAACACCTAACGTTCGACAATCCGACAAGTGTAGGGAGAACCCATGAAGAGAGAAAATATGCAATGCCTTCCATCTGACACTTTAATCCACACATACTTCATACTTTCATCTCAATCCTTGTCTTTGCACCACCGTAGATTAGCGTTTCGCGACACCTACGAGCAGTCGATCAATAGCGTCCAAAATACCTTCACATTTACAAGCAGGTATATCGACATAGACAACTAAGGCCATAAGTTTGCGAAGAATTCTGATAATAAGTGTGGCCGCATAAGTATCTTTAATGATTGTCTGCAAACCTCTGTGAACACATATTCCAGCATTATACTTCGTTAAGAAGCCTTCACTGTCGAACTTGTACTTGAACACCCATGTG
Source organism: Leptosphaerulina australis (assembly GCA_026120165.1). Taxonomy (NCBI): domain Eukaryota; kingdom Fungi; phylum Ascomycota; class Dothideomycetes; order Pleosporales; family Didymellaceae; genus Leptosphaerulina; species Leptosphaerulina australis. Next base: position 22,432 of record JALRMI010000384.1, read on the forward strand.
AGAGGTAGGATCTCAAGTTCTGTAGTGTCAGTCTGTGATAAACGATGCTCGATGTAAGTGTTTTTGCGTTTGATGGTATCCAGTTATTTGCGGCAGGCTTGCAAGAAGCCTTGTTGATGTGCAGGCGGGAGCTCGAAGATCCCATTCCAGGATTCACGTGCAGATGGAAGTTCGGCACGGTGAATATGAGCTTTTAGCTGGTTTGTAGCTGTGACGAAATTATGCCAGTACGTGAGGATCGGATGTTTAACGGCGTGAGCGTATCAATGGCGTGTTTGCATCACAATGTTCGTGTCGTCAATGTGTTGGTTGGCTTTGTACCTTTTTCGCTCGCAATGTAATTGCACTGTTCCGGGAATCTGGGTTTGAATTCCAGAGATCATCAAGACTGGAGCAGGACATGGATTGTACTGGGTAGATTCTTGGTTACTAGATGAATCGGAGGATAATCGATCGCTAGGTACGTCAAATAGACTTATTTTTGAGAGAACATTGATATGTAGAGATTCATCGGCATCTATATCGGTTTCATCCTCTTCAGGAGCCGTGTCTGTATCCGATGAGTGATGTGGCAGTTCCATGCAATTAATGACCTGTTGTCAGCGCTCCCATCATAATACACTACGACTCGTTCGTTCGACGGCGAACGAAACTTATCATGAGTTGCGATTGAAACGTAAGCTTACAGCGGCTGGTGATCGATCGATCGAATCAGGGTCGCTAAGCAATTGTAGTTCGGATGGTTCGTTTAGTTTAAGGAAGGATAGGGTGTCAAAGGGCTGATATTGTACGAATGTAGGACCAAATGAGACTTAATTCTCGATCAGGTTATTGCAGGAATTTACAGCTAAACTGGCCTAACCTGAGCAAGTCAAAGACATAAAACGGGAGCCGGCGGCGGCCTATCAACCCTCGCCACGATGGATCGTTTCTTACGACCACATGCCTCACCCGGCACCACTGCAGACATTTCTTACCACTCCTATGCCTCAAGATGTGTCGCACGCAGAATCTTCGTCATCGCAGTCTCAGTCCCAGTCGTCGAGTAGCATCATTGAGCCACTGCTGCTCGACAGCCCTGCTGGCAATGACCTGACCTCATCCCATCAATACCCTACCGACAGTGTTCATTTGGTGCGCGATGTGCCGTTTGAGGTTGATTTTCGACACAGTGCGTCCAAGAGGCCATAACACGAAATGTACAATCACACTATACGCATCACGCGGTTCGTAAGTACAGTAGAGTGAATTGAATCATAGCAGCATCCATATAGTATGGCTAATTGCAATCGTAGTACTTCCGTACTCATATTAAATTTTCAATGACGTAGTGGGAGCCTGGTGGTGACTGCCGTAGCCACGCTGCCCTGAAGATTTTGCTGATTTCATTCGCCTTGCGAAAAGAACCTAGATCTCGGTCAACGCGTGCCCAATCGCTCGCCCCTGTACATAGGTAACGACACTAGCATTATCGTGCAACAGACTGAATTTATTTTACTCTCGCATGGAGGAGAGGGAAGACAAGAAACGCCTCTACTAAGAGGTCTACTCACACAGAAGCCGCCTCCGCTTTAGCGCTTGGCGCGTCCACAGTACCCCATGGGAGGTCATTATGTATGTAAAGGCAATTGCCGAATATACCAGGAAGTAAATACAATACTACTACTACTCTGCTACTCAGTCTATAGATTCTCCTATGGCAGTCATACTCCAACAGGGGGTCTCTTTTCAATATATCTCACCACTATTGAGATATCATTTAATATATAAAAATCTATTGTGAGTATATCCGGACAAGAAAGGGAGAGATTGACGCGTGGCATCTCTCACCGGAGACTACTGCAGGTCGTACTGTGATAACAGTACGAGACGACAGGTCACTTCGTGGCCGCATTGGGCATAGCGCGGTTGGAAGCAAGCGATGCATGCCTTGCATAAGTAGATAGCCACAACCAGACGTTGATGCTAGCCCGTACCACGTGGGAGCAGTGACAGAGAACCATTATCATTCCTCTTCCGGATATACGATTGCGATCGTGATCGCTGCCCATCTCTTCCTTACCATTCTCCTTCCTCAATCCGCGACACGCTCTTCCAGTAAGGTGCAGGTCACATTACCTCCCGGACCTATCCAAGTAGGACCCGAGACAGTATACCGACATCTGGAATAAAAGATTTTAGTATGACAAATCACACAACAAGCGCAATTTATGATTGCACTCCTCCGCTTGGTGTAGTTGGTTTATCACGTTCGACTGTAATAGCTCCATTGTTATCGAAAGGTCCCTAGTTCGATTCTGGGAGTGGAGAACTTTTTGCACTCCCAGCTGACGCTCATCTTTCAAGATTGCCCCGAGCTTGATACGTCCACATACCTTGAGGTTTTTAGATAGGGACGTTAATTAATTCAATTCGATCCAATCCCATTCTACCTTCCACGTTGCATGAAAAACTGTGGATAAGCCCGGGCCACCCAACAACATCAACATGACAGAGCGAATCAACACTGCTTAAACACACCCTAACAAGCGTTTCTTACTCCTATAATCGATGCTAAAGATGCCTGATAAACCGAATGAGGTTGTGAGGCGTTTTATCCAGCATTTTACTACCTCTCCACCGGTGTACCAAGCCGATGAAGCAAACTAGAAGCATCTCCACACACCCCAGCGCAGCGCTATACTTGGCATACTACACTTCTGCGACGTGTTACGCATACCTTGCTCTTTTGACGATATTCAAAAAGTCCTCAACATTCCTCCTAGTACTGCTCGGGACGTCGTCAGATCACGAGAGCCGCGGACTCTCAAACACAGCGACGCACCCGATGCTCGAGGAAGACCCCGCCAGCTTACTGGAGCTGATGCTCACGCTATAGTTGATTACCTGGATCATTGCGAGTTTGAGAAGAAAGCAGAGACGTGGCAGGACATTCAAATTGAGGCTGGTGTTGTGGCGGCGCATGGAAAGGAGGCTTACCACCGCACAACTATATGGCGTCGCGTACAAGAAGTTGCAGCTCAAGAAGAAGACCACTCGCCAGCGCTCCAACAAGAGCACTCACAATGGTGCGACTATCAACTTCGAACTCGGCCACGGGGTAAACATTGGAAGAATGTGCTCTGGTGTGACGAGCTTCACTGGAAAACTGGCCCACGACACAAACGAAAATCAAAAGGAGAAAAGGCAAAGAAGAAAGGAAAAAGGTACAAAATGTACAGTATGACGATCAACGTAAACAAGAGCCAGAAGACGTGCAGAAAGAGCGGAAGTTCCACCTGTTTACAGTCCTTGGCTATGACTTTGCGTGGTGTATTCCATATGAAACATCTCACAGCAACGGCAAGATGACTAGCAAGGTGTTTATTGAGAACATATTACCTGCATTACAGACTGAGTTGCTTCATCGAGGTGGTGAGTGGACATTGTATATGGACAAAGACAGTGCGCATACATCAAAAAAGACGCTTAATTATATGCACCTGCATGGCTGGGACTATATTCTTGGATGCCCAAAGTCACCAGACTTGTCCATTATGGAGGCTTGGGTATCAACACTAAAGGAGAGGTTCTACCGGCGTACATGTCGCTCAAAAAGCGAAGGGATGACGAGGTGCTACAGGGTGTGGGCTGGCCTTGACCTGCGCAAGGTCAACAAAACACTCAAAGAATACCCTGGCCGTCTGATTGAATTTCGAGATGTCAAAAAAGGTCGCGCAACTAAATTTTAGTGATAATAGTATATGGTTGTACTGTTGTTTAATTTTTTGACTCTAAATATACCGAAGTCTTGAGTGATGGTTTTCGTGGGTGGCCAAAGCTTATCCGCGGTTTTTTATGCAACATGGAAGCCTACATAGCAAGGGTTAGCACTGACGTCGAGGTCATCTACTAGTTTGTCGGTTGTAGGTTCAGATCTTTGAGCTTTTCTTTTCTGTCGTATTGTTGTTTGTATATTTATGCACTCGGGCAGGGTAAGGAGCTGTTGACTAATGTTCCGTAGTGAACAACCGAAGCCTGGCCTGCGCGACGGCGCCAAGAAAGGGTAACTGTGAGGTCAGAGAATGCTAAAGGATAGAATAAGGAGGGTTTTAAGCTGTAGGTGTAGCCAGCAGCTCTGTTTGCCCTTAACAAAGTAATGTAGTCTCTACAGTGTCAGCACGCTTATATAGCGCTCGGTAGCACTTGAAATTCCAGATTATTTAATTTAATATTTATGCACTGTGAGATTCCGGTCGCTTGATCCGCGCAATAACAACTTGGCCACAAAGTGATGGTGTCAGATTGTGTCGTATCAGTGAACCAACAATTTTATCTTGCTTCAAAGTAATACAAGCTGTCTATTCCGTACTGTTTCTTATATAGTAGTAGTAGTAGTAGTAGTATTATATTAACGTCCCGGTACATTTGGCAATTGCCTTTACATACATTTTCACCTCCCATGGGGTATTGGGGACGCG
>JALRMI010000385.1:0-26888 GCA_026120165.1 Leptosphaerulina australis
TTCCATATCATTCTCTTGCTGTGGTGACTATGATTTTGCAAGACTGTTACTCCCGCTTATCCAAGGGTCAGACTGGTTATACTTTCTTTTGCACAGTGAATACAATTATGCTTACTAAACCTGAAATCATTCCACACTGGCCCTACATACTGGCATTACTGACAGAGGAGTAATAGCCATTTCATGCAGATGCGCAATGCCCCCCGTCAACTCTCAAATCCGCCCCTGTCATAAATCCGCTTCCTTCCGCAAGCAAGAATACAGCAGGCGCCTTAAAATCGTCAGGTACACCCAACTTACCTAACAGCGCGCCTTGCATCCAAGTCTGCTCAAGGGCAGGATCGGCGGCGAGGAGCTCATCAGTCATCGCGGTCCTGATATACTATCCTAGCGTTAGCAAGTATATTAATAGAAATCGGATAACCTAATAAAGGATGTATCTTCATGGAAAAGGAAGAGAGCACTTACCCCTGGCGATAGCGTGTTCACCCTGATCCCGTATTGTCCCCACTCTTGAGCCAGACTTCTACACATTTGATGTACGGCACTTTTACTCGAATTGTATGCCGTACATGTCAATCCTCTATTCGCAATCGTACCGCTCATGCTTGCAATTAATACTATACTCCCCTTCCTGCCCTTCTCTTTCAAGATCCTTGCGGCTCTCTTCACGCTGATAAACGCACCAACTACGTTCACACGTAAGATGCGTTCGAAGTCACCAGCTTCATATTCAAGAGCAGGCATACGTTGCTGGATACCCGCGCACGCCACCATACCGCCTAATGGCGCACCCATCTTTTCTCCTTCTGCTTCAATTTCATCCAGCACACGGGTGACATCTGCTTCGCTAGTGACGTCGCACTTGTGATAAGAGACAGTGAGGGAAGAAGCCGTGGCTAGTTTCCGGAGGACTGAGTACTCAGGCTCACTGGGCGAAGGGAGGAGGTCGAGGAGTGCGGCATGCCCGCCAGCTTCGATAACAGCGGAGGCTAGGGTTAGTCCGAGACCTCGGCCTCCGCCAGTTATTGCTACTGTTCTACCCTGAAGGGAGAAGAGACCAGGGATCGAATCGATAGGAGTGTGGGGAGAGGAGTGCATGAGGGGTTCTATCGCACTCGGTGCCATCTCGGATGTGATCGGTTTGTTATGAAGTGGTCGACGATCGTAGCAGTCTTAGAAACCGGGGCTGTTGTAACGACGGAACGGTCACTGAAGCCCGAAAACAGGAAGAGAAGAAAGACAAAGTGCTGGAAATGAGAATGATGCTGAGTATTGGGCTGTTATGTATTTGGACTATTAAAAATGTGGACCCGAAGCATGAGCATATTCGACATCCCAGTGAGCCTAACAACTTTGGGGAAACATTCTTTCTCGAGCGCGTTGAGTATTTTGAAGTGGAACACATCAGGTCAAGCGACGGTCAGACCATACAACAGCTGTCCACACCGTGGTGGAGCATCTGTCTAACTTGACCGATGGAGTAACTCGAAGCACTTCGTTGGCACCCTCGCATCGAGTCGGCTGCGCTAGCGCTTATTTTATCCGAAGGGGGGAAATTACTCTTTACAGTTAGTGCTGCCTTTGCAAGCACTCCGCCATGATCTCTTCACTGCGGGGAACAAGATGGGGTTCACGATGACAACGCAACTCCACAAAGCCACAAACATGGGGTTTGTAAAGTGGTCTGTGATGGCACTTCTAGGTCGTGATGTATATAGGTTGAGGGATCAATCCCTGAATGGACCTCAACAGGCTATTCTCAGTTACCTTGGTCTCCTCTTTTCAAATTTAAAAGAAGGTTTTTGTAATTCGTTATCATGACTTACCTTGTTGGCCGACCCCTAAACTGGGCCATCACAGCCACGGCCGGCTCCGGCTTCCTGCTCTTCGGTTATGATCAAGGCGTTATGAGTGGGTTGCTCACTGGATACGCATTCACGCAAACCTTCCCCGAAATCAATACAACCACTGGTTCAAGCGGTAGCTCTTCACTCCAGGGCACTGTCGTTGCCATCTATGAGATAGGATGCTTCTTTGGTGCCATCTTTTGTTTAGTCTTCGGCGAGAAGCTTGGCCGAAGGAAGTGCATAATGCTAGGTTGCATCGTCCTGAGCATCGGGGCTGCTCTTCAGGCTGCTGCCTTTGGTATCCCGCAGATGATTGTTGGCCGAATTGTGGCAGGTTTAGGCAACGGAATGAACACAAGTACCATCCGTTAGTTGCTCAGGATCCTTTTGCAGGAAAACTACTAACAAAAACAGCTGTCTGGCATTCAGAGCTGATGAAGGCAAATGACCGAGGACGTGGGCTTTGCATCGAGCTCGCAATCAATATCTTCGGTGTCATGACTGCGTACTGGGTTGATTATGGCATGAGTTATGTGTCTAACGATGCGCAGTTTCGCTTCCCGCTTGCGCTCCAGATCCTGTTTGCTGTTACTACGTTCCTCGGAGTCTGTTTTTTGCCGGAGTCACCTAGATGGCTTATCGCACACGATCGTGTAGAGGAAGCCAAAAACATCCTTTGGGCAGTAGAGAAGAATGCGTGTGAGATCGATCGTGACGATGAAGCTTTGAAGCAAGACCTTGCCCATATTCAGCAAGCTATCATTGAGGAGCGCGCGGCCGCCTCTGGGTCGAGTTATAAGGCATTATTGAAAAATGGAGATCAGCGGTTCCTTTACCGCACAATGTTGGGGATTGGCGGCCAGTTCATGCAGCAGCTCTCAGGTATCAATTTGATTACTTATGTAAGTATATTCTGAAGCTTTCTGTTGGTATTGAGGGCATTCCTAACGAATTGCAGTACGCGCCTGTAATTTTCCAACAATCTGTCGGCATCTCTCGAGACCTATCACTTTTACTTGCTGGCTTCAACGGCATCGCATATTTCCTGTCTTCGCTGATACCAATTTGGCTGATCGAGCGCCTCGGACGCCGGAAACTGATGCTATTTGCTGCTGGAGGTCAGGCGGGTTGTATGGCTGTGCTGGCTGGTACAGTGGCAGACGGAAGCAAAGGTGCAGGAATAGTGGCAATAATCATGCTATTCTTGTTCAATTTCTTCTTCGCCGTGGGTTTGCTGGCTATTCCATGGCTTCTGCCTGCAGAATATGCGCCCCTAGCCATTCGGACTCGTGCTGCAGCGCTCGCCACTGCATCGAACTGGATTTTTACTTTCCTTGTAGTAGAGATCACACCAGTCAGTATAAATAGCATTGGTAAGAAGATAACTCCCAGACCGTGTCGAGATTCTCAGCTAATGGAACCAGGCTGGCGCACATATGTGTATTTTGGCGTATTCAACGCTTTTTTCCTGCCGCTGATCTACTTTTACTACCCCGAAACGCGTGGGCTGTCGCTTGAACACATAGACAAGCTCTTTACCGGAGATAAGATACTGCTTCATTGGAAGGCAAGCATGGGAGAAGGCGGCGATGGTGGCGATGTAGGCGACGCATCGAAGGAATCAGGTGTGCAAATGATCGAGGCCTCCGAACATAGCTGAGGGTCGAGTATAGTCAGATTTGCCAACAACCAATTCAATCAATTCAAAGGCGCTGAACTGAACCGATTGCATAAGTTAAAAATAGAAAGTTTGTAGAATAATCAGCATGCCTCTGTTTCCCAGTCAGGCACGTGGTATTTAAACCCCATCTCGTCATCAGTATAGGTGTAGTTTGCTGCTTTTGTAGTGTTCCAACCCCATTTGCAGCCCAGAATTTAACAAAATTGAGAGCAGCTAGTAATTAGAGTTAATTTTCCGCCGCCATAGCTCTAGCAGATCACCAAGCTCGCTGAATATACGTTCACACTCACAGCTTGAGGCAGGTGTTGTGAGTGCGTCAACACCTAGACGCGATAAATTGGGTATCGGGACACTTTACTTTAACCAGTTCTTAACCGTAGTTTTGCAGCATCGACTGTCAAACTTTGCACGTTGCCAGACGTTGCTCAACACCACACTCAAGCGAGGCATAATAGCTTTTCCAGCGTGTAATTGCTGACTTAGCGGGCTCTTTAACTTGCGCCATCGCGTCGTAAGGCAGTCCATTGTTGACCGAGCGCTGAAAATCCATGGATAGTTCGTGTTGTAATGGTGTTCTGATGTGTTGACAACCGCAAAAAACACGTCTACACACTCATCTGGACGCCGAGCCCGCATAAACTCTGCCTCATTGGCGATCTGTGCTGGTGCGCTATTGTACGAGTCTTTGTCTCTACCAAATATCCTCTGCTGAACAACCTGACTTATAACGTGACAACTGCAGTGCAGTTGGCGCTTTACTGCGTCAAAATCATACTTGAGCGCCAGCTCATCAACCATAGCATCATTGGAGTACGCGTTGTCAAACACAAAGCAGCCGAGCCTCCTTGCGTCAACACCAAACTCATCAAGCACCTCAGTGACAACCTCGGCGATCTTCTCGCCGCTATGAGTAGCTGTAAACTGCGGCAAAGCTATACCTAGGTCGTGAATATCGCCTAAGTGCTGGCAAAATGAGCAACAATACCTAAGAGGCCCTGTTTGCCGCCCTTTGCCGTCCAACCATCAAAGCTTATGTGGATTTTACTCACGGCGTTGGAGAGAGCTCTGACGACTTACGGCTTCATAAAACCGTGCACCTTCATCACGAACCTCGACACTACTGCGACTCTTCCAGAGCGCCTTCTCTGCCTCTGGGCCTGCAAAACCAAGCATCTATCGAAAAGCCGGAGCCTCAAACTTGCGGAGAGGGTTATTGTTGTCAACTAGCCATCCTACAGCCGCCATCCGGAAGCTCTGTGCATTGAATTGGCTAAGCTCGTTGGCTGCCTCTTGGCTGAGTTTGGCGCCAAATTTGAGCGTGCCGCGTTTTGATAATTGCCCTTTTAGTCGCCGTTGTTGCGACTTTCTGGCCTCGGAGAAACAGTGGCCAGGTGTGAGCTTGTTCAGATGATTAATCGCAGCACTTGTTGATGTCGTAACTTCGTATTTTTTAGATCTTCCTTAATCAATCGGACGCCGCTGGTGGCAGTATCGGCACAAAAAAACCAGCAACGGCTTATTGAAACCTCTCAACTGCGCACAGTCGATGCCTTCTGGATAAGCATTCGCACGCGTTTTGGCAGTAGCTGCTGGGTGTTGGTCTCTTCAAAAGTACCTATCCAATATAAGCTCTAAGACTTCAGAGATTGGCTGCTTGTAACTCAAATTAATCGATTCATTCGATCAATTTCCACCTGCTGGATTGAATTTGTAGGAAACTTGCTAACAAGGAATTCGGTTGATTGCTTACAAATCAATCAATTCGGCTTGATTAGATTACCTCAGTTCCCTCAGACTAAAGATTCACGTGCTCGCCAAGGCGCGCTAGACCATTTTGGTCTGCCATCGAATCTATAGTCTGAGCGCCGAATGCACCCCACCATACAAGTTTTCGAACTTTTGACCAAAGTATGTCCAAACATACCACAACTTTTGAATGAATCATAAGGAGCACTAAATAAAAATCTACGAACAAGATGACGCCGAAAACACCAAAGTCTACAACTCCAGCGAAGCGTCATATGCGGCAAAGCCCAACCCCGAGCCAGGCCGACGCGACCACTTCTACTAAAAAACGACGCGTCATGATCCTGACCAACCGACTAAGTACATCAAGGGCCTAAATGTGCGTGAACGGGTTGATATGGTGCTTCGTGACCTGAGTGAAAAGCACCGAAGGTCGATCAAAGATTTCATGTACCATATGGTAACCGCAGAGCCGACTAAAAGGTTTGGCGTGAGTTGCTCGACTCGGTCGAAGGCGCTATCAAATGCAATATACAACCAGGAAGAAGTGGTTGCACAGCTATCAAATGCTTCAGAAGATATCCGGAACGTGGGTAACACGGGGCTGACTACACGGCTACGAGGCGAGCTCAAAGCAGTGAGCGACCCTGGGGTTGGTTTAGGGGAGTTCGAATCTGAAAGAGATATCGCTGAACTGGACATGTCAACTCTGGCTGAGCGGGTACAAAAGGCAGCACCGGAGCTTTGGAATTTGCTTGCTGGCCTTATGGAACAACAGCGCGCCAGCCGCCGTGATACCCTAATTGAATGTCAGGGTTATATGGTCATGGTATGCTCTATTATAGCACATGCTCGCGCCCCAAGGAAGTCCAACAACTTTCCCATGTTGCTCGGGTTACATTAACACTCAATAGATGTCAAACGGCGCACTATCAATGTGCTCGCTGGGCTGGGCGTTACGTCAAACTATAAAGCAATCATCAGAAGGAATGGCGAACTAGCCGATATTGGAAAAGTACCTATCTCTTCACGTACCTAGCACCCCTTTAAAGAGTATAACCAGCGACTAACTCTTGTAGAAACTGATTATGAGCCTAGCGAATAACCACCGCAATAAAGTCATTATCTCCTGGGACAATTTTGACTATAATCAGAATGTTCGCCACCAGACGCTTCGCGAACCTGCAAAACATGTTTCTGCCACCACTGGGAAGCTATGTATTGGCCATCATATACCTACTGGAGGCCTCCATAAGTCGATGTTGCGCCCAGAAACTCCACTCACTCCTTGCGACATCTATCTAGCACCCGGTAATCAGGACGATGAAATCCTTCGTGGCTGTCAACGTTTCTGGATTGCAGAGGCTATACGCTATACACACCGTGAAGCTGTGGAAGAGCTGTTCACTGACCACAATCTTGAACAGGCAAGAAAGCGGATCATGCTCACCAACTGGCCAGAAATCGCATCTGTAGAGCGTCTCCCACCACAGAAAACACCTCACTACGGTCTAGGCCCCATATTAGAAAACGAGGGCACAATAAATGGAACATACAGCGTTATTGACAAAGTGTTTACTGAGCAACTGGGGTACGATCGTATCGATGACTTTGGCGGACGGCTACACCTAGTGTATGGCGACCAGAAGACGGTCTCCTTGATCCGTTCAGTTCAGAAGGAGCGTCAAGAGGCAACGCTCCTTATATCCTTAAGGATCTCACCATTGATTGTATCTGCATTTAAAAAACATGGTGTACCGCCGATACGGGTGATGTATTCGGCTTATTCTTGGCCAATCTGATTCATTGGCAATACAACAACGGTAATTGACTTGTATATCAAGATTGATACTGCCTGTAAGATCATACTCTTTCCGAATGAAGTCTTCGCTATAAGTATGAGGTCTTTCCGCTTGTAGATGAGATGTTGTAGAGCATTACGTTGTCCTTTCCGGGGTACATAGGGATAGAGAAATTGAACCGCTTCATCAATGGCTTTGTTCTGTTCCGCATTTCCTGCTCGTGTAGCTCCAAATATTATCCTTCGAGCCTGAGCTACCCGATTAGCCAGGACATGGCGCGCTTCCGCCCTATTATTTCCAACATCATCAGCTAATTCAATCTCTAGTGGAATCGTTATTTCTTCGGCAGAAATACTCTGTCTATTCCGGGTGTTTTTTTGTATGAGACCGTCTTCAATTGCTGCTAGGTCATTTGGGGGGTCGGTAAACACAGGTTCCATAGGATCGAAGTGGTTGATAATTGACGCAGGAATATTAGGATATGGCGGAGCGCTAGAGTAGTTCCTTGTTTCAACTGAGATATTGGATAATATCTGTGTACTGGTTCGTCTATTAGACCCGACTGGTCTTATCCTTGGTGGGCGCTGGATTTGCCAGCGTGGCATGCTTGCGGCGACGACGTTGACACAGTGATAGCAAACTAAGTCAATATGATGTCTAGAGACCTTCTAGATACTGTCTGTAAAGTTAGAACGAATTTGAGTGAGCGGTTGGGATTGCATGGCGTTATCCATAATAAAGGCCCTTACAGGGTGTGATCTTTAGGAACACATAATACAGTCAAAAGTTGCCCAATTTTTAAAAACCGCACGGATTCGAATTTACCTTGTTAATACAAAAGGGACCTCGAAGCCCGATTTTCGATATCGATGCTGTAAGGATGGAAACCATGGAATCGCAGGCAAGCAGTGTCGCAAAGTTTCGGTGGGGAAGCTGCGAAAATCTCGAAAACTTGTATTGGCTCACCACATTCGGTGCTCAGACGTTCCACGTAAAAGCTGAATCAGCCACATGCCAAATGTGGTATAGCTCAGCAATCACGTGAACGTCTGAGGGAACTGAGGTAATGATTAGATTTACTGATGGCAAGTTCGAGTATAGTAGCTTTGGGCGAGCAAAATATACTGGAACGTACATTGTGTCGCTTGCAGTCATAGTAGCTGAGTGCAGAATATGCCTCTAGTAGGAACGAAAGAAGCGAGGGAATGCGGGGCCTCACCTACTGTTAGCGTCCCGCTAGTAACTTTTAAACAGTTTGCCACTGACACGTCCCTCAATATCTTCCATCATCCCTCTTCCTCTTCAAATAACCACCGTAATCAGTCGTCCTGTTGCCCCGATCTTTGAGAAGTAAACTATATTGGTGCTTGAAGTCTGAAATGGCCAGTGACTGTAGGGTTGCTCAGGAGAAACCGAAACGGGCAAGAGTACGGTCTGGATGTGTGCGATGCAGAGCCAAACGCAGAAAATGTGATGAACTAAAACCAGTATGCAGCCGCTGCAAAGAAAAGAAAGAGATTTGCCAATGGGGCGCACGCATCGTGTTCCGCGAGGAAAACAACCACAGTTTAAACACCCTACAACTGTCCTCGAAGCATAAGAAACAAAGAAAACCATCTTCTGGTCATTTTGAATTCCAGGACATCACGGCTGAAGTCATCCGGGATCATAAGCAGGAAGCTATAGAGAGCTCGCTGCCCTCAAACGAGTCAGCTTCCACGGTGCATAATTGCTCATCTCAAACGGCAGATGAGGCAGACAATTCATCTAAAGATGCTCACACTTGGGGTCTGGGGACTGGGATAGACATGGTGCCTGTATTAGTTCCAGAAAGTACGAAATTCAACGACATCCACCAACAAACATCAGATTTGGTTGCCACAAACCTATTAACCGCACTACCGGTTGATGATCTGTCATATGTATGGCCAAGCCCAACATCACTGGGACTCCACGATGACAGCATCTTTCTTCCAGGCTCAGCATATCTAGATGCACACTCAACGCTTCGTAGTCACCTTATACACGAAGTAAGTGCAACTAGTGTAACCTGCTTGGGGACGCCTGAGGTGCCCCACGAAGTTGGGGCTGATTTCTCTGCGTGCGGTGACGCGAATTTAGACGATACCTCCTCTCCACCGACTCCTTTGACAGCAGAAGAAGAATATATTCTCATGAAAAATTGGGTCGAAGAGGGTAAGGATTTACTGCTATGAAACCCATACGTCTTCGAACAGTTGACTAATATGTTCAGTCGCTCCTTGGCTTGATAAATTCGATAGTCAACGACACTTCCAGCATACCCTTCCTATCATGGCACGCTCGCATGCGCATCTACGATACTCAATACTTGCTACATCAGCCCGTCAGCTAGAACGAAAGGAGCGTAGCACGCACACCGAGCGTAGTCTTGCTCTGTATCAGAAGGCAATACAATTAGTCCTTCCTGAATTGCATACTCGTAGCACTCCTGTTATCGCATCTTGTGTGGTTTTGTGTGTTCTTGAGATGCAAAGCAGCTCCCCTAAAGCTTGGCGTCAGCATCTTGACGGCTGTGCGTATCTCATACAAGCTTCTGGTATCCATGGCTTCTCTGGAGGTATCAATCAAGCTTTGTTTTGGTGCTTCGAGCGAATGGATGTGTGTGGAGGGCTGATCACTTCTATGAACACACTCATCCCCATGGAAAATTGGGCACCAGGAACAACTCTTGACGCCCACATCAAATTATTCAGGGAGACGAGTGGGTTTGATTCTTACGCTTGCTATGCCGTCTACTTGTGCGGACGAGTGCTTGATATATTCACTCACCAGACGCAACTCGCTTCGCGTGTGTGTGCTTCCCCAGCTGGGGGTGCGGATACATCATCGTCCACATATACCGCTTGCTGGGTTGAACTCTGGCATCATATTGATGATTGGCATCGCCACCGACCGGACGAGATGTTGCCTATATCATCTGTGAATATACAGACACTCCCATTCCCTCAAATTCTCTACAGTAACCCTGCCGCGATATCTGGAAACCAGTTGTATCATACAGCCTCTATTCTGATGCTTCAGCATAAACCTCGAAATATTGCTCTCTCACCTAAACCGCGTTCCATATTCTGGCATGCCCGGCAGATCTGTGCCATTTCGATCAGTAATGATCACCATGGAGCATGGACAAACTCCATCCAGCCAATCTGGATTGCTGGACAATGGATGAGCCATCCCAGTGAACAGAAGGCTATCCTGGAGCTGCTAGAACGCATTGAACGGGAAACAGGATGGGGGACAAAGTGGAGAGCCGAAGATCTAAAAGAATTTTGGGGCGATTAGGGGTTCGTACACCATAAAATACAGAACGAAATAGATACCAGTAGGCCCCATATATAGGGGTGGAAATCAATGGTAGCATAGCAATAACGTAAGATCAATGCTTGAAATATACCCCATTTGTAGATGTATCTTCAATAAGCTGGCTATCGGGTACCCAAGACTCAATAGGAAAAGGCAACATCTGATTAAGCCCTTTTTGTACTCTAAAATAGGACAGTGGAGAATGTGTTTTGAGTGCATTTCAAGACGTCCATCTTTTCATTTACCAAAAGCCGTCGTCTTTATTAGATATTGGACTGAAATTTTATTTTAATGTTTTCCTCGGATGTGAAGGTATCTTAGAGACTTGAAATATGTCGAGAACCCAAATCAACCCACCTGTCGGTATACCGTCTCGGGTTCTACTTGGATAGGTCCGGGAGGTAATGTGACCTGCACCTTGATGGAGGAGGGTGGGAAGGAAAAGAGGGCAGCGATCACGGTCACAACCGTGTATCGACTTATGCAAGGACCACGATCACAATCGTGTATCCGGAAGAGGAATGATAATGGTTCTCTGTCACTGTTCCCACGTGGTACGGGCTAGCATCAACGTCTGGTTGTGCTAGCTAGTATACCGGTGTAGGTTAATCAGTTCTTGAGGTTCGTCTTTCATTATTGTTGCAAAGCTGTCTGAGTATATACAGTGTCCATAGATTGGACATGCGGGAACATATTGCCAAAAGGGGCAATATGTTGCGGCGCTAGCATCACGTGATTCCCCCCTCTCTTGTCCGAATATACTAACAGTTATCCTGGGGTACTACTATCCCTCAATGCGACTACGGCGGCATGTCCTACCTATCAAGCTGCAAGGCGTCACGGCCATAATAAGGTAGTTTTTTGGTAGAACAACAACTTAGATACAATACCATACATATGATTAATTTATGTCCCAATCAAAGTAGTTTGTTTGGCGGCGCAGGATGATAGCAGAGAGCAACAGCACTTAGCAGCCGCTGACTCATGGATCGTGAATGTCGACATACCTGAAGCCCCGAAGAGCAGTACTAATCTCGAGCATGAGAGTTCTGAGCGTATTGCCATGGTCGATGAGGCGCCGAAGCTTGCCGGTAAATACCAGCGTTACCATAAGTGGCGTTGATAAAAGTACCGGGTGGCTGTTCTTGTGAATAATTCTGGTGTTGAATACTCGCCATTGAGGGAGAAGCAGCATATGCGTGATGTGGCCGCGGCTGACTAGGTAGCTGGTCAAACGGCTGGCTTATGGACGGGCTGTACTGTGGTTGTTGGTGACTCGGCGGAGGATTGTACTGTGGATTGCACTGTTGACTGAGCAGCGGATTATATTGAAATGCTGTTGGAGGCGGCACCATCTGATAATAACCATGTTGTGGATGTTTAGGCTGGTGGCCGTTGACTTAAGTATAGTGGTTGTGTATGACCGACGCGTTGTTGGAGTGAGACTGTTGTTGCTGAGTACACGGAGCTGCCGCAAACTGATGATACTGTAGAGATGCTTGCGGAGTAATGAACTGGCGCTGAGGTATGTGTGCTGATGCGCTGGAGGGAATCGGAGTCGTTGAGGCAGCTCTCTCGTGTACAAACGTGTTCTGGCCAGTGGCAACGTTTCCTCGCGGGTAAGTAGTCGATTGCGATGCGCAAGCATCCATTGAGGTAGGTTGCAACTCTCTCAACTCCGGGCCAGTAAGTCCTCGCGGCTCAGTTGACAGCTTGCTGTGCTTCTTGCGGCCCTTTCCTTTAAGTCGTGCCTGGCGCACCTTAGCCGGCTCCTTCACACGCCTTTCATACGTACCGCCTCTGGCATCGCGATTGACAAGCCAGTGTTTGTCAAACGCGTCAAGTCGTACCCACACATTTTCGCCATGATTAGTGGCGTCAAGAAGCTTTATACAATCGTGGTAGCATGGCCAGCCCCATTCTCTAGAGACTTGATAGCATAGTTGTACACCTTTCCCAAAAGGTCTTCGAAAAGCTTGTTCTGAATTAGAGCGATCGGTAGCTTTTCTGTAGTCTTGACAGCGTCTCTCAAGTTGAGCATCTCTTCTTGTAGTTGGAAGTAACTGTGGAGGGACTCAATAAGCCGATACACGTCTTTCTTCCCGTTTCTGAGCCATCTTTTGACTCGGCTCTGTGTAGCTTCGACAATTGACGTTGCCGTGATGCCTCATAAGGTGAACTTACACGTCCAACAGCGTATGATCATCTCTTTATATGGCCACCAAATCCGATCGAGATATGCTGCCATTGTACCTGACAAAGCCTTAACATCTTTGCAGTGCTTTTCAAACTCCGCTTCAATAGCTGAGTCCAACAGCTTATAGTATAACGCCTCAAATCGGATAGTATTGTCGGGCTGTCTTATTTGCGTGTCGTGATAGATAAGTCCACAGTTTCTGTTCGGTGTTCGAAAGCTACGGGTAGCTCTCGTCGTGTAGGGTGTAGTAGGTAGGGCTGAAAGGAAGCGATGCCAGTCCTGTCCTTCTCCTTCATCTCCAGATTGTATGTTGTAAGGCCTTGCCGGCTGCCATATTTTCGAGTTGTGCAAGAGGGGATTTCAGCACTGCCCTCCTGCTAGTTGTCATGTTACCTTCACCGAACGTCCTGATCTCACGCACAGACCACTGAGAATTCTTCATCTGAAGAACGTTCAGCTGTCCTGGCTGCGCGCCTGCCCACCATGCTGCAGTGTAGAAATAACATTGTGGAGAGATCAGGAAGGGAGATTCGAGAAGGAAAGAGTCGAAAAAAGGATGAATTTCGAGCTTTCCCCAACTTCGAAAAGTTGGTGTTCGGTGCGATTGATCTATATGCCGCGGTGCATAAAGATACGGCCACGACCAACATAGAGAGGAGGAACCAAAGAATCTGAACCTACAACCGGCAAGCTAGTAGATGACCTAGACGTCACTGCTAGCCCTTGCCATGTAGGAGATTCGCGGTATAACTCAGTACAATCTACTCTCTTCAATCCATCCTCCATACTTCATTAACTCTTTACAATTGCGCACCGTAGATTAGCGTTTCGCGACATCTACGGGCAGTCGATCAACAGCGTCTATTATACCTTCCCATTTCACGGGCGGGTATACCGACAGTTTAGAATGAGAGTATGATTTATACTAGTATAGGGAATGATGTGGGTTGAAACCCAAGGGCCGATGCAGAGTAAGCAGAGCAAGCAGAGCAAAAGGCAGCGGCAAGTGTGATATGAAGAATGCGCCAGCCCAGTCCTCCATTCTTTCCTCCAAAATTTTGATACTGTAAGACCTTGCTGATGGCCTTGACTTCGGTAGTGTCAAGTCCAAGGGACTGACGGTCGGTGTGATTGGAACTGCGTGCAGTTCCAGGCGTCGAGGTGTGGTGAAGAGCCAGTGCTCTGGCGAATCAGTAGTGGCTCTGGATGAGCAGGATCGTTTTTCGAATTCGGCCTGGTGATGCCATTGTGTTCAAACAACAGAAGTCGAGAGACTACTGTTGTGATGCATGTCGCGGTGTTGCGGTGAAACTCCGCACTGTCCCACCACAGACAGTGTTGATCATCCCTATCGTCGACACGACATCTCTGCGCTGGCTCTGAGCTCTCAAAGAGTCAGGTGCCTAGAATTTACCACGCGGAGGTGCAGAGTCCGATTTCGAAGCCCTGAAAACCCATTTGCTTGACTTCTAATCTGTCGCTTCTTCATTTTTTTTTCTCACACGAGTAACAGGTACAGAAAAAAGCTTCATTAGGTGCTTTTCTCTTGATCATACTAAGGCGATGGGTGCAGTACACGTTTACATTTTCGTCGCACGAGCGGAACTTAATACACATTCCTTTGAACCCGATGTACCGGCAAATCAATTCTGCTATATCTGAACTTGCAGCCATTTGAGTCTCTTCTCCGAGCACATTGGCTGAATCAAGTGATTTCTCTACGTTCTCCATTGGTGGGAACATTGATTCAACCTGAATTAACGAGCCACTAGTGCCAGGGAAAAGGTTTTGGTGAGGGAAAGTCGACGAGAGACTGGTTGACAACGATTCGCCCATTCGTCTGTTGATGGCAATGTAGAAGCAAGATGCTGCTGTCACTGTGGCATGCCCATTTTCGCATTGGCCTACAGATCGACCGCGGAATCGTGATGAAATTATCGGATGTGTTGAACCAGTGCGCTATGGTTATCAAATCGTCCGTGCAACGGAGTCAATGCTCTCTCCCCATGGAAGCCAGAGACTACATACACCACAAAGGTACGATATATTACTCCTTACGAGACTTGTACAACGACAATGTCGACCACCAAATGCAGCACAGGCGTCATATTGCGTTGAGGCGTAGTTTGGGTTGGGTGTTAAGTTTATAACATGTCATGACCTGTGATTTAGCTAAATTCTGATAAAAAAAGCCAATATGAATTGTGCCGTGTTAGAATGATGCCATGGTAGACTTAGGCGATTCCATTGTCTAGTTAATTAACTGCTGACGTGTAAAAACTAAACGTAAGATCGTTGGAACATGTGGCAAAACAAATTGAAAATTAACACAAAACTATAGAGACGATCGGGATGTGAAAAAAATTGGACTCGCGGGGAATCGAACCCCGGACCACTCCCAGTTTTAGCTTCCCCAGATCGAAGACGTGAAAGATGCTAAGGGAGTATTATACCACTAAACCACGAGCCCTGAGCTTGCTTTACATAATAATTTTCAAAAACACAAATTCAAATTGAAATTATAAGATATTGTTTGCGCAAGCGCACTGATCACTACTATTACTTTCGTCCGTTAGTCTCAAAGCAGAATAACTTCACATCGCATAACGTGGTTCCCCACCAGGCGGCCCACCCACCGAGTGGCCACCCCTAACCAAAATCATACCCGTTACTTGTCGATTATCTTCGCGTCATAACAATGCACAAAATTTTATTGTAGCCCATACTATTATTCAGAAGCATCGCTATCGTCTGGATCTACTATTTCCGTAGTACAGGTACGTGTGTTGTGGCCAGGCTTACCCCAACGCCCGCAGTGCCTCTGCCTGCGCACCCTCTTTGCAGGCTGTTCAGGTACCTCCTCACCACCACCATCCTTCTCAGCTATCAAATCTAGTACATTACGTACTGTAAGACTCTCTTCTGCCCAAATATACTTTCTTTTGCGACTGCACTGCTCTGTCATGGCATCTATTGCCTTGCGAAGACCTGCAATTTCCCTAGTCTGCAACACCGAATTATGACCTATGGTAGCTATGACTTTAGCAAGCGAATCAACAGCCTGTAGAAGAGGTGAATTGGGTGACCCTCTGTGTTTATGTATGCTCTCGCGAACTAGGGTTGTTTGGGCTTCTACCTCGAGAAGGTTGCTTGGTGTTTTGGATTCCCATGGAGTGTCCTGTGGTGGTGATGGTGTCGGCGTGCGAAGCACCACATCAAGCTTCGATAACACTCGCTCTGGATCATGGGGATCCAATCCGGCGCCTCTAAAGCCTGCTAAGATATTATGATTTGTAATTGCCTTGTCAAAAGCGTTGCGGAAGGCTGGTAGGAAGGTCTCTTTTTGACTTGCGTGCCTGAGTACCTTGACCAACTGTCAATCTCGGTGTAGTACGCCCGCTTCAAGGGGCCAAAACAACCCACATCCAGCGACTGCAACAGGCGCGATGAGTGTGGAGGCATTCAGAGAACAATAATTTTATGTTCCTTACAGTATTCGTAAAATTCCTCTGTATTGTGGCTCCCGTGGCCGTCCACAATCAGCAAGCGGTACGCGCCCACAGTACGCTCCTTTGTGTGCGCGTCAAAGTGCTTCAACCATTTCAAAGCAAGCTCATTTATTGACCAGCCATTGGAGGTGACCTCGATTGCCCAATCGCGAGGCATACCTGTGTACCAGCTCGATATAAGGATCTTTCCAGCAAAGATGACGAAGGGTAGGATAGCCCATCCTGCAGCGCAAATGCCCTGGATGATTGTGACCCACTCGCGGTTGCCTGGCTGTATCTTTTTAGGGTTCTTTGGTTCTCAGAGGCTGTAAAAACCATTTGACTTTTAATTACGCCCATCATGGATTAAGATTCATCGAAATTGTGTGTGTCTTCGTCCAGGATGCCGTACTTCTCCTTTGTCTTCTTCACAAGCTCGGACCAGCGCGTTATAACGCGTGCATCTTCGTTGAGAGCTCGTTGTCGATCGTATGGACGGCTGCGTTGAAGACTGATCTTCTTGGTACGCGTCTTGAACCTGTCTACCCAATGCCTGCCAACAGGTCCTTCACCGCACGCAGCGAGTAGATCGTTGGCCATTTCTTCAACCATGGTTTTCGCAGCGCCTGATCCTTTGGTATCTAGCTCAATTATACGTGACACTATCACCTTATCCTCTAAAGCTGTCAATCTCTTTGAATTGGGCTCAGTTTCAGCTCGTGAACGCTGTCCAGCGCGTCGTCGTCTTAACGTGGTTCGGGGGACATCAAAAGTTTTGCTTGCATATCTTATACTGTCTGGTACAGTATCTCGGGTAGCCTGAATAGCAAGGGATAGTGTGCCTTCATTGTAGGTCCGTTGGGCATTGCGTTGTGGTGGCAGTGTGGATAAAAGACAGATGACGGAGAAAAGTTGGTTGGGGTGGCCACTCGGTGGGGTGGGCCGCTCGGTGGGGATCCACGTTATATGAAATGATAAAATTGACGTCTTGAATCAATTGCACTACATTCGATATTTAGTTTGATAGCCTCTTGCACACCGCCCAGCGTTCAGGCGTTGTGGCAAAGGCATGATGAGGCGTTTGATGAGCACATTGAGCACCGCCAACGGACTGCGAATTGCCATGGCTTTCTTGGAATTGGGGGGAGGGGGGGGCTTCCCGCGCTTCTTACTCTTCTTTTCGTATATAACAGCGCCACTGAGACTTTCTAATCCATGGCGAATAGCTTAAAATGCGTAATTACCTCGTGGACGGCTTCCCTTAATCGTTCAGCCACCGGATCGTGGCGATTAGGTACTGCTTGCCTCAGCAACCTATCTATATATCGATAGGACGATGGATAGAGTGATCGCGATCGAGATCATGATTTTGGGCGGCGTGCTGCGATCAAATGGAAAGAGCCCAGTGGCTTCGAACGCCTTCAAGATGTTCTTCTTTGTCCAAGTAGTGCGCCTTGAATCTAGAAACAGCTCATAAAAGTCGCCTTTGTGCATTGATACGAGGTTCTTCCACTTGCATATGAGGTAGTTGACACCTTTGGGGTACGCAGCTGCGAGTGGGCTAAACATAACCACGTCGAGCGGCTGCAAAGTATGAGTGCTGTGAGGTGGATATTTAGCCATAAGAATCCTGTTACGTATAACATAGTCGATAAACTCCATGGTGAGGTGCGAGCCATGGTTATC
Organism: Leptosphaerulina australis; assembly: GCA_026120165.1. Taxonomy (NCBI): domain Eukaryota; kingdom Fungi; phylum Ascomycota; class Dothideomycetes; order Pleosporales; family Didymellaceae; genus Leptosphaerulina; species Leptosphaerulina australis. The sequence goes on from JALRMI010000385.1 coordinate 17,796, forward strand.
TGCGATGAGCAATCGCCATGGGCGACCGGCTTTCGCCTAGGTAGCCGAATCAAACACATCTCGAAGCCATGCCGATGTCAGATTGTTGTTGCTCCAACAAGAAGTGCTACAGGCCACATGGGTGTCGTCGTCTTTGGCCATGGATCTCACCCATGAGTCTTGAATGTTGCCTGAGGATAATTCGTATATGGGACCTGGAAAATCGCTATCCCATCCGCACATATCCAGGCCATACACGTAATCCAATGGCGATTATTATCTTGTATAATTTGTTCCAACTCATCCCGCTCATATTAATTCTGTGAGAATACGCGTTTTGACTTGTGCCCGACTCCAATCATGAAGCCCTTCTCGTCCATATCATCCAAATTGCCGGCCTCTATGTTGTATTTCGACAGTCGCGACTCCATGATGTTTGTCAGATATGTGACAGGGAAAACATGAAGGAAGCAGAAGGTTGTTGTATTGAGTGAGCTATCGAGAGCGAATATATACACAACCGGGAAGCAGTCACGTGAAGATAGAACACGTGAGACCCAATACACGGTATACCACGTGAATTGAGGTGCCAAGCTGACAATGTTATGTTATTCGCCTTGCTTGTGTACGTTATCCGCGCTAGCTCGGCTATGATCAATGACGCGTGCGTACGCTGAGATGAAATTGATGTGGTGTTTTGCGACAAGGCGATCTGCCCAGTGAACTCCAAGCTCGCGATGAGCGATCTGAGAGCCAAACTGTCGTATCATTCCTCTCGTAGGTGGTGAGTCGATATTCTTCAGGCGGCCTATACACTTTTTAATTGCTAACTCTTATTGTGGGTTGAGAGCTTGTTGATTGTAGTCCCTCTGCTTGCAGGAATTGGAAATGCCTTGACATCTTCGGGTGAGTGTTGATCGCACAACACCGTACTTTCTCGCAATTTGAGACCAAGGAATCTTTTCTCCTGGACCATAAGAAACTACCGCTGCAGTCTTGCTCTCTAAATTCGCCATGAGCGTTGAGTTATCGTGTGTTGAATTGGAGGTGTTGTTTTGGTGTTCCGCGCGCTGCCTAGTACAAGACGTTCGTACTGTGTATACATCTATCAGTTGCGTAAATCGGGGACGGCTTGGCATTTCAAGTTTCGTAAATCCCGCGTTTCCCCACCAAATGCGTAACCAGGCGTTTTCGCCCATACAACGCGACCCCGACCGCAACACAACCCATTAACGCGTAATAATCTGTGAAGCTCATAATAAATACTGGAGGCAACTAGCCTGGCTTTTATTTTGCGTTTTCGCTTGCCATGTATCGCGCTCATGGCCTTGGTCGCGTCACAAATCCAGCTGCTCCTCCACGTCCTCCATCAACCAGTACTCGCGGGCTCTCTGATCAGAACAGAAACAGTATACTGCGTTTCTGAGACTTTGTTGGACCTATCAAGCAATTGCTAATAGGGAGGGTTGTTCTAGGCATGCTGTCAGCAATGTTTTTGCGAATCTTGACCACCATGGTACGCTTCGAAAGCCTCCCCAACATGCCCTTGGGAGGCGGTCTAAGATTAGCTCCGATGATGGAGACGCCCTCTTTGAGCACTTAATTCGTTGCGGCTGGCTCTATCAAGAGGAGATTATTCACTGGCTTGCTATAGAGCGAGAGGTAATTGTCTCAAAGTCTGCAGTCTCCCGGTACCTCTCTAAGCAAGGGTGGGCTGCAAAGACCCTCAGACCTTTCTGTATCCTTCGAAATGAAGATCTCAGAAACTCCTATCGCCGTACTATGCGGCAGTTTGCTGCTGAAGATCAGGTGTTTCTCGATGAGTCTATCTTTAACGAGAAGACTGGCTGGAGGCATAAGGCATATGGCCCAGTTGGAGAGCCCAGTCGATATATCCAGGACATCAAGAGAGGAAAGATATCTCATAATGAGCATGAGGTTGGCCTGGAGCAACATAACACCATCGGAAGTGGTTATCACAAGCAGATACCTTACACGAATACAAGGTGTGCATGTAGTCAAGGAGCTTGCTTTTGTCAAAGACAGCGTTGCGCCGCTGCATCTCCTGAGTTTCCCGGAGCTGCTTGGCAGTGGTGGTGTTTCGTAAAGGTGTAGTGATAGGAATGTCTGAGGATGGGTCTCCAGTAGTACGGACTATGGCCTTTGCATAAGCTGGTACATGGATACGTACATCAACATAAAGGGTGACTACAATAGGAACCAGGTGCTTCTTGGTATTGCGTGTAGAGAGCTCAAAGTCAACTTTTTCCCACACTTTCCTGCTCTCACTCTCATTAAAGTCTTCAAAGTTGGTGTGTTGAAAGCGTGATGACAATTCTTCCTTTAACATAATATTGGGGCTAAGATAAGTATACTCTCGGCCATCTACAGTGCTTTTTGGGGATGCAATGAACTTCTCAATAGTGTCTTCAACAAGAACAAAACTAAACGTCTCCCGTGGCACAGGTATAGAGTCCTCTCGGACTTTTCTGACAGTATTTACATAAAAGCTGTATGTGACCACCACGTCAAGATCAGGCTCTCTTAATGGTGGTGATGAGGCAAGCGGAGGAGAAGAGCGTAGGCGGGTTTGAGTAACTGCGTTGCCTGTGGGTGTTGTTGGCAACATCATAGCATCCAACCGTGGGAGAGAGGGTGAGGTAGGAGCATGGGAAGAGGACCCAATGACAGGCTGAGGACGACTAAAGCTATTATCCTCTGACACAGGAGTGTCGAGGGCTGGCTGCATAGCTTGACACCGTCTACGAGCTGCCTCTGCTCTCCTCCTCATGCGCTCTGCGTTCTTTGCTGCTTTTTCTGCCTTCTTCTGAGCCTCCTTTGCTGTATTATCCTTTTTCTTCTTCTTAGCAGCTCGTTGTTGTCTCCGCTTCTCGTTGTCGGCCATCTTTCGTGTGTCTTGGAGCACCTTTTCAGCGTTCACCCTAGCTCTTTCAAGTGTTCTAGCGGCAGCTTCCTCTCCATCCTTTTTCCTCCTCTTTCCTCTAGCTTGGACACCTTGAGAGGCACCTTGAGAGGCGCCTTTTGCGTGAGAGCGGGTCGATCTAGCTGGGGGTGCGTCGGCGCTATGGTCGTAAATTCTCTTGGTGGGAGGCATTGGGCCGGCGAAAACACTCAAAAAAAGTCAGGATAGTTGAATCCAGTATTTATTATAAGCTTCACAGATTATTACGCGTTAATGGGTTGTGTTGCGGCTGGGGTCGCGTTGTATGGGCGAAAACGCCTGGTTACGCGTTTGGTGAGGAAACGCGGGATTTACGAAACTAGAAATGCCAAGCCGTCCCCGATTTACGCAACTGATAGATGTTCGAAAATGAAGATGTGTTGGGCAAAACGTGAGGGAAACATGGCCGTATACGTAATGAATACGAAATGAAAATTACCATGAACGTTGGATTAAAAATGCGGCCAACAAAAAACACAATATCAACACAAATTGTTTTGGCATCACGTTTGACTATTTACGTTCATGCCAAGGGGCGATCTTCCGAATGAGGTTAAGCGCTACGTCATGTCTATTATTTACTAGACCAATTCCAATGTTTCCGATAACCCGATCATCTACACCTTTCATAATAGTCACAATGCTCCCAGAACGCATAATCGACTCTGGTAATTGGCGGAACAGATGCGTTACGCGGGAAGATGAAACCTTAACACGTCAATCGTATCCTCACTTCAATCAAAGGCAAGAGAGGAACTTCCGAGAAATGCGGCGACGTGTGCGGAAGGAGCGGAAAATCCAAGAGGAGCCAGCGCGCGAGTTGGCTGAGGGGACACGGATATATGTGGGAAATATGCCATATAATGTGCAAAAAGTGGACGTAGAGGCGTTATTCAAAGCTTCTGGATTTGATGTGTGAGTCTATTTCGTTACCTTGATGCTTTACAGCTGTAAAACTAATCATAACTCAGTCTCAACATCGACATATCCATCGATCCGTTCACTAATCGCAACCCCTCATACTGCTTTGTGGACCTTTGTACTCCAGACGCAGCTGTCTTAGCCATGAACACACTCACAGGAAAGGAATTTTTTGGCCGCACGCTGAAAGTGCAACCGTGCATTCAAAAACGCCGTGATGGTATTCCTAATGAGGTTCAAACTACTGGCCTTATTTTCACACGCTGGCGCGACGGAGGCCTCAGCTCCACAAAATCACATCCACAACACCCAGATTCCCTCTCGCCCATCCACCAGAACCGTCGTGTCTACCTGGGCGGGCTACCAAAGCCCCTTGACCAGTATACTTCTGACCTGGAGATCCGTAACCTATTCGAAAACTTCACTGTTGAAGCAGTTTCAAAAGTCAAGTCACCCTCAGGGTCCACAAGCCACATTCACAGTAATCGATGGTACGCATTTGTAGACTTCATCAGTGAAGATGAGGCGAGGAGGGCGGTCGACCAGCTAAATGGCACGGAGAGGTGGGGTGGAAAGCTAACCGTGCAGCTGTCAAGGAAAAAGTCTAGGTAATGGCTCGCCGTTCAGACTTCTGCTCGCGGATACAGTGGACATATCTACCGGGCTGGAAATCAACAGCGACTTTGATAAGCATTTTGCCCACGATGTATGACGCCATAATTTCTCCCTTGCGCAAAATGAAAGGTAGAGTGAGTGAGCGATACCCTGGACCCTTCAAATCCCTCGTTTCACTGTATAGTTGGCTGATTTCAAAGTTTCTTGGAAGTAAGATGATGGCGTCTTGAGCGAGCGCTTTACCTGTTCAAGACTGTGCGAACTACTACGGCTTGTGTTTTCAACAAGATTTTTCAAATCAGCCCATGCGTAGCACGGGCCGACCACCTCAACGATAATAAATTCACAGATTCAGTTTTTATAGCGAACTACACCTGAATTCGTACACATTTATTGTTATTATTACATTTGGTAAGCTAGTCAGCTTGTACTGCATCCATTGATTCTTATTCACTTTCTTCATTACTCGACATGATCTCGTCGTCGCTGCTGTAACCCCTGTTGTCCACCTGCCGCATTCGTGTAGGTGGAGTATAATCTTGTAGTATTGTTAGATGTTTTGGTGTAGTTGGAAGAGTAGACTGTCATGACACTCGAGTCGCTAGCTGAGACTATGGCCGGTTCTCTCCAACTCACTGTGTGGACTCTTGTGACTGCTGCGTCTCTCCAACCAAGATGTTGCAAAGGAGCGGCTTAGCTTCATGCGAATCTTTCCCATAGAAACCATTCATAAGATATTCTCTCACTCGTTTTTCCGTTCTAACTTTTTCTGGCAATTATCATACAAACAAGTAGTATGGGTCAAGGTCAGCTCGCTCTCGACTAGCCGCAATAACAGCCCAAGTCTTAGACGTCCTCAGCTCATGTTTGAAGTGCCTATTTTCTATCGGCGTTTCCACCGCCTCTTCTAGTTGCTCGCGCCATTTCTCGAATTGGTGATGCTGTGGTTGCGAGTCTCGGACAAAGCTAGGGAAGTAGAGTACATCTCCATCGTTGACAGCATGCCGTTTTGTAAACTTTTTGCCTTGATTGCGCAGTTTTGGGCACGTCTGCTTCCATTCATTAAAGAATTTTGTCCTCTCGTTTGACAACTGTGTCTCCAGCTCGCGCTGCATACCATATATGGCGTCAATCATGCGCTTCTCCTTCATCGCCTGCACATCCTCTGGTCGAACTGGAACCACCTCCAATACCTGTTGTTGTCCGACGATTGCGACGACGACGCTCTGCGCGAGCTGCCTCAGCTGCCTCTGTACCTAGAAGTTGCTGTTGTAGACCGCCAGCAATGTGCGCAAGTGACGAGAGTTCTTGGAAGTGACGCAACACTGGGATAGCGAGGTGACCTAGGAGGTAATCTGCAAGCACCTTTCGCACAGCACGGGTCTGCAATTCGACTTGGAGAATGGTTTTCGGAACCTTCCAATCCAACTTTGGCAGGCCATTCTCGATTACACTATTGGAGGATCTGACAGCGGCAGTGATTCCACGAGCTTGCGTCCCAAAATTTGGTGATGAAGGTATCTGGTGGAGGTGCGGGGTCCTTTACTAATTGAGCTTCGCCAAGTGCCCATCTGACCTTCGTGGCAGTGGGGAAGCCTCTGGGTGTCGCCGAGCGCAACTTCGACCTTGGAGGAGTGTAAGCCTGGCGTTGTGCGTCGAACTCGAACATCCCAGTCTTGCTCCTGCTGCTCTATTGCGACAACCCAAGAGTCTTTAGGCTCATTGCGCTCTTCGACGTCTATTTGTTCCTGTGTTTTGAGCTCGTTGATGACCAGGGCTGGCTTCAGCCATCGTCTTGCCCAGTGCTTGCATCCCTACGGGCACTCCCGACGTAGATTTTCTACACCGCGGGGCACTATTCTTAATATGAGCGAAGGTTTTCTTCGCCAAATGAGTATAACTGTGTTAATATAGCTACCGAAAACGCCTGTCTTCGCCAATGGCAGTCAAAAATAGCCACCATTGGAATAATGCATGTAATGACAGTTGCAGAAAAGTGTTAGAGGTAAAGTTTACTACAGTAGCAATATTTTCATTTACCCCTAAAAGCCGTATTGACTGCTATTTACTCATTAGCTATTAGATCGCTGTCTGTCCTTCGTTGTCATAGTCGGTTGCAAGCCAAAAACCGCTACTCTAGATTTTTAGCCTAGACAACCACGCGAATTGCAATAGCCACAGCCTTTCACGCAGTTTTTAAAGCATTGACAACGGTAAAAACAGCATGTAATGAGAATAAAGCGTGTTAGATGTGAACGAACACTACTGGAGTATTCGCTATAGTGTTCACATGAGTATCTCGACGACTTCATAGAAACTTCGAGATCACCATCAGACATGTATATAACTCCTCCGTAGACCTTACATACTCAACACAGTTCTCATATTATTTGCCGATACCATAATCTCCTCGTCCCGCCAATATTATATGTTGTTAAATGTTTGGTTACAAAAGCAGGATACAGCATAGATTAATCAGCAGGTAAATTTGGTGTCCACAGTAGCGAATGTGTCCACTATCAGGCCTGTGAAGTGAAATGTCTTGCCACTTACCTCCTTTTATTTCTTTGTGACGCCTGCTTTGTAAAAAGTGCAGCTTCTGCAGCCTGACTCTTGGTCTTGCTGGATGCTCTACGTTGCCTTTTCTCAGCCGCTGCTTGCTTCTTGTTCGCAATATCCTTGCTAATACGACTATTCTCAGATGCCCTCCTTGATGGATGGCATTTCCGAGTAGGTCCCAGTATCGGCTGGTTGAGTGAAGCCTTAGTCTCTTTTGGTGGCTTGTTAGTTGCTAATATTGTAGAAAGCATTGTTTCCTCACTAGCTATAGCTCCAATGTTTGTACTCAGCTTGCGCTTGCTAGTTGGTCGATTTGCCGAGGTACTGGAGTTGATGGAATTAGTACCCTGCGCATTGTCTTTTTCTTTCCTCAAATGCATGGTCTTCTTCGGCTTGGCTGGCTTCGCTGGCTTGGCTTGAACGGTAGTGTTCTTCTCATCTGAAGACTTGCCCCTACTGTCTCGCATAGATTTGATCGCAGCTCTTCTCCTTATAGTGTGCCTCTCCAAGCAATTTTTAGAAATAGGGAACTACACTTTACTAGTGGAGGCTGTACCGAGTGCCTTACCGGGTTTGATTTGTTTGGTGAGCTCGTCCAGCCTGATGCATTTTGAGTCTTTGGAGGTTCGTCTCTGTCGTCATTATCCTCGTCCACGTCCTCTTCCAGGATGTCTTTGTCGGTATCGTCTTCGACTGTGAGTATGTCGTCCTCAACGTATGATAGTTTGACGTACACTGGCGACTCCGAAGTGCCTGGATTGTTGTCGCCCTCTTCATCATGATCTCTCTCGTCATCTCGATGGCTTTTGTCGTCTTGATGGCTTTCATGATCTTGGTCGCTTTGGCTGCTCTGATGATTATCTAGTAGACTTGGACTTGTTTTATTGATGTAACGGCTACCTTAGAAGCCGATGCTTTCCTGATGTCTCGTGCCTTTGAAGTGACATGTTTTCCAAGGAGAACCTCCGACAGCCAATGTGCCTCAAAGCATTTCATCCAGCCGTAAAGATCTTCCACTTTGCCTATCATGCGCATTTGGTCCGTCTTGGAGTATTCACTCCAGTTTGAAACTCTTCCCTGCGCCACATCCCTGTCAGATTGAAGGTATCACGTGATCTCTCTTATCAGAAATTTTCCTTGTACATATCGCACCCGACAGGGAGTCAGAACAGAGAGATAATTCATCAACACATACAACCCGCACATCTGAGACTTCGAGCATGGCGCACCATTTTATATCATAAATCTGACAATCTCACTCAATGACACTTGATGCAATGTCCCGTATAGATCTCTTTAGTGCGTTCGAATTTTTCCAATTCTGCAAAGCCTGTGCGGGAAATTGAAATCGTAGTGTCACGGTGTGACACTGAAGTGCTCACCTGTGAGCCTACCTAGCCTCTTTAGGCTAACTCCGAACTTATCCGTCCTGACCTGACCTGACGAGTATATGTATGCGAGAACCGCGTGAAGTATTGACTTCATGTCCTAGTCTTTTGCTTATCGCAGCGGGTCAGCGCGCACACAGGTTCCTGTGCGTGGCGCCGTGACACGTAGGAGCTGGTTATAGATAGTATCGTGGGTGATGCGGGTGATACCAGAGTAACCGCATGCTGGTATTTTGTAAATAGTGTGCGGTCGGGACGCTTGGACGGCATTGCGCATGCGGCGTGAGTTGTCTTCAGAAATATTTCTCTGCGGAATATTAGTAAGTGAGTATTCGTAGTATGCATTAATTTGCAGCAAAATGCTGTCGCAGTGAGACTGATAGAATTTTGCACTCATTATTGTTGCAAATATTGCAACAACGAAAGTTAGGGTAGCATAAGCAAACGACCTGGTTGGTTGGTTCATTACCGCCCACACTCATTTGACAATATTAATTGTTGTATTGGATTGGAGTTATGTTAAACGTCCTATCTGAGTCCTAGACTATTGAAGACGAGAAACGCAAATTGTGTGAGAGGTTAGACCTCTGTGGTCCTCAGTGGAATCACTTCGGTTACATCTCATGGAACCTTATGGAATTCCATGGAACCTCATGGAACATCATGGAA
>JALRMI010000386.1:1667-26854 GCA_026120165.1 Leptosphaerulina australis
AGACTCCCACCCACCCCATCTTGAGCCATCCCACCATTTGTGCCAGATAGCATCATCGGTACCCTTGACAAAGAGGTCTATACGGTTCCGGCCCCAAGAGACTGCCGAAGGAGGAGATGTGGCAATGCCTCCAAGAGACTCCCATCCGCCCCATCTCGAGCCATCCCACCATTTGTGCCAAACAGCGTTGTCCGTACCCTTCACAAAGAGGTCTATACGGTTCGATCCCCAAGAGACTGCCCAAGGAGGAGAGGTTGCGATGCCTCCAAGAGACTCCCACCCACCCCATCTTGAGCCATCCCACCATTTGTGCCAGATAGCATCATCGGTACCCTTGACAAAGAGGTCTATACGGTTCCGGCCCCAAGAAACTGAAGAAGGAGGAGAGGTGGCAATACCTCCGAGGGACTCCCACGGGGTAGGAGTGGCTTGCCTTGTTAAGATCTGACCACACCTCTCTAGAGGATCTTCAAGCAGAGAAGATGCCGGATCTTCACACAAGTACAAATCAGATTGACGCGTAGGCTGCGGCGCAGGCGCAGCAGAAGCGATGCGTGCAAAGTACATAAGTACGGAGAGCAGAAATCTCAACTTCATCCTGGCAATAACAAATCGGATGCTAAATAGTTGTAATGATTTATGGATTTCGCAGTTGGCCCTGGCTCAATTTATACCTGATCGCAACATTCTCATTATCTAATTCCAACATTCAATATCATACAATTTCGATCACAATAACGTCACCTACGAGTCAGCAGTTCTCTAATAATAATAATAGCTGTAGATTATAGTTATTGCCGAACCAATGTATTCCTGAGCAATTCATTTGCTATCCCTAGATTCTTGTGTGCATATGTGCGCAACCAACCCCCTTCCTGTATCCCCTTGCACGACAATGCTTCTTACTTTCAAACTCAAGTGACCAAGCCTCTGTGACTTTGCGTCTGGCTGAAGAGATTAGCCATCTCTTGGAAGTTTATCTCAGCATCATTACTGATGAAGACCATCCCATCAATGTATGTGGAAAAGATTCCATAACGCTTATCAGAAACGGAACTTTTACGCTATTCATGTAAAACTTGACCACATAAATCGCTGTTCTGCAGCATGTTCGCGATGCGGATTTGGTAAGTCACTCGCCTATTTAGACGAGATCTCGCATTGGTATACGAGCTGCGTGCTCACTATACAAGTTGTTTGCCAAAGGCTGGGATTGCCCCGTGACTACAGTATTAGTCAGATCATATACATAGTTCTCATTCTGTCATGTATATACTGGCCAAAAAGCCATCGTTTAGTGCTCTCTTTAAGATGAATGATTTGCAATGGAAGTGCAAGCTATAACATAGTCAAGCTAGGCTTCCTAGAGTATAGACTTCTTCCCTATAGCTATTTACGCATTCCCTGCAGGGGTTTAGAATTGAATCCTATTACTCCCTGAAACTACAAATGATAGGCCGTTGGTTGTCAAGCCATGGGATAGCCCTTGTCTTTTGCAAACACTTGTGTTCGCGCCAACTCTGTTTCGTTTCTTTCCATTGAACGGTTTGCGTAACGAGCCTGGGACGCAAACCATCCATAGGCATGCGGAGCTGAGTAACAAATGCAACTTAAAGTCTAGAATTGCAGTGATTGATTGGTTGAGAGCTTGCAGGCGCTGCTTAGCGATGCAGCTTATAACACTAATTCATCTGAACTACCTCCGCCTACCGAAACTTGCTGCGGGCCAGCATGAATTAAGTTATTGGTAGCGAAGTGAGTGACATCAGCCCATCATTGCGCTAAGGTCAAGTGCGACACGGTTCTTGGTGTTGGAATATGTACTTGAGGTGTAGTGAGACAGAAGGACTTCATTGCGGTCGATAAATTAATTGCTTGACTAAAAGCAAAGAAATGCTTTTGAACTTGGTAGTCACATGATTTCAGCACTTGGCCCGAGAGCTTGGGTTGGTCGCCCCCTTTGGAAAAAACGGCCAAAAGTCCAACCCATGGTGCATGAATGTCACCATCATCCCCATTCCAATTGTGGTACATATAGAGGGGAAGGAAAGAGCCATATTGTCTAGTGCCAGATAACGGGAGGAAGCAGAGTGTCATCTTTCCGCCTTTACTGTAAGTGGAGGGGAGAACGTCGTGTACCGTGTCCGTGCACCCAATGATGACACCTTCACAGACGTTGCAGGCTTAGGGCAACTACGACCACCCACAGCACGACATTTGGACTTCTTTTTGGCTGTAAAAGCTTGTGAAGCTGTACAATTGTCTCTTCGTGCTAGATATATAGCTTTTCGAGCGCCGCGAGCTTGTTTCTGATGCTCTCTTTCAGTCTAGCGTTTTGCTATGCACTTTTCTTCTACGATCTTCTGCATGTAAATTTTATTTGCAGCTGCTAAATCCTTCATATCGGCCTTTTTTTGCTCTTCTTCTTGCCTCTGCTGTTCTGTAATAACCATACGAGCGCGCGCCTCGCGGAAGGTTCATGGAGACTACATCATCACGCCGCCGTGATATTCCTGATGCTGTTGCAAACCTAATTACTTAGCAGGTTGTTTCTGACGCTTCTGATCCTGGTTCGACTTCTGGTGTACGCCTGTGAGCTCATTCTGAAGGAGCTCTACTTGGCTTGAGAGATTGTGGATAGCTTGTCCCAGCTTCCGTGCACCTACAATGCGCAGATCCTTCACCTCTGCACGCAAATTACTGAAAGTTCGAAGCCAATATTCTACAATATACGCTCAAGAACCAGACGAGGTTGCTATTGAGTCTATTGGAGTTGTATAGTGAAATTCATGGAGGATAAAGTCGGTGTTTATCGAAGTATACCGGTTGCTGTGAAGGCCTGTTTTGCCAACGATTCAGGGAACGTATATACCCAAACAGACCAAAATAGGCTGAGAAAGTCGGCTTTTGACAGTGGAGATAGGCCCTGGGATTTCTGGAGGTGATTGTCGAGGTAAAATAACAGCAATAATTCGATTCTGGTGACAGTATCCGAGAAACCCCTTGGTTAGGTGGCTTCCATGGCCATCTACAATCAGTGGCCGATACTTTCTTCGCGCTTTCTCCTTGGTATAACGACCAAATACCTGTTCAAGCCAAGATCATTATTTGTTCAGTTCGCAGGCAAAAAAAATGACATGATGAATGCTTTCATGGCTCAATATCGGCCACCTAACAGCTCTGGATAGCGGGGGGTTTTTTTTTTTCAAGGCAAAGACGATACCAGGAGGAAGAGCTTTACTCTCGGCACAAATCGAAGCCGATATACTCACCTGCTCGTGAGCATCATCTTAACAAGCCTGAACAATCTCCTTTTTCTCCCATTTGTGCATGCTGAAGATGCGCTTTGCCCTACCAAATACTCGAATAGCAAAGTCTTTCGTTCATGTTGTATGTATGAACCGGCTCAATCTCGTATTTAACAATGTCTTACTACAACATGCCGAATTACAGCTTGTATTTCTACTCAGACTCAGCGTTGTGTCGATTGGAATTCATACCTGTCACCCATTGAGAGGTGAGCTGGTCGTTGTGACGATTGAGGAAGTGTGTAAACCAACTATCAGAGCAAGGGCTTTGGGCAACTGCAGAGGCGAAATCGCATACCATGTGCCTTTTAGGTGGCACGCGACGGGCTGTAATGTCTTATATATATTTTAGAAGCTCTAATTCTTGTTGTGGGTGAGCTTGCGTTTATCTTAGTTGGCGATGTGTCGGGGACCTGCACACCTCAATGCGCGCGCGACAATGTGCTGCGATCAACACCATGCTTTTCTACAATATGTGTATATATAAGTTTTTCTCCTAACTCAAGTTTGCAAATAGACTCAGGTGTATCCTTAATCCCTGCCATGATTGCTGAGTTATTACACGTTGAAATCTGGTGATGATATTCTGCCCCAATCGTTGGGTGTATGAACACGGTAGGTACCGAATCCTCCCGAAAAGTGACACGTCTTACTGAATTGTTATTACAGTACGATCTGTAGTGATACCAACATCTAACAAGCAGATAGAGATTCGCAAATCAAAATCCTGTTCCAGCTGCGTGGGCAGCCGTGCCTTGACCTCTCCTTTCTATCTCATACCAGTGCATCAAGGCGTTTCCAATCCAAATAAGTTTCGAAATCCTAGGGAAGTGTATTTTTGTAGGGCTTTTGTAAGTCCGTCCATTACTTGCTGTTCAGTAAGGGTATACAGTATAAAAGATCACCATACAATACATATACCTCACTGACTTCGGAGAAATGAATCCAATACGAATAGTGTCTCCAGAGCACATTAAAGGTCGGGGTTTGCTAAGATTAAACACTATATTTATTACGCCTAGCTATAGAGTATCGTAACCGGCACAGTCGAAGCAGAGTACCAGGGACAGGTTGTTGTATTGTTCGCTACCTAGTTCTAAACAACTCAAGAGAGGAATAATATTTTTATCTCCCCCACCGTCCCATTCGGGCTAAGTGAAATTAATACTGTTCTATCTGAACCCATTTTCCTGATCAAATCACAGTGTCTACTTCAACCTCCCCAAAGGTCTGGCTGTTCATGGATACTGGCACCTCCAATCAGCAAATGCCAGAGGCCGCCACCTCAGCCCTAGTAATTTGCATCTCGTGATCCCTTACCTGTCACCTAACTATTCACAGGCTTCTACCTGGCAATTGTAATAGCTCTTTACCCTTTCCTGAATGAGATGAGACTTTTTGATGACCATATTAAGTTACAGCCCTATCAGAATAAAACTTTCAGCGGTTATACTGATCATCGAAAGGCCAGAAGACCCGCTGCAATAGGCTGCTAACCAGATAGAAAAGGAGTTCACAGGTCCGTGGGAGTGGGTGCCGGTTGATTTAAACGAGCTAGGGAGTATTGTGTATGCATTGCTTTGGCTCGTGATTCTGGAGTTTCGGGCTGCAAATGATACCCCTGCAACAAACAAACAATCAGAAATTTGAGGGGAACTGATGAGTAAATGAATAATTCAATTCAGAGTAGCCAATGACTGGCTGGCTTGTATCTATATTGTTTTAATAGTATTTGAGCAGCTAATAATCATAATTTACACTTCAGGCGACAGTACTCAAATAACCAGCTCAATCGTGCTGTGTTGTCTGTATTATGATTGTCACATAACCTTCCGTTTATCAACCGCAACAAACACGTCACCAATTCACACTTCACAAGCTGCTTTTATTATTCCTCTTCACATCCTACCTATTTGCCTACTATGGCTGCTTCTACAAGCATCTGTCTTGCCTTCGATGGCTAGCCAGCCTGCAAAGCCAGACCCAAATTCACCAGAGTATCAGCAACAGGTCTCAAGAAGCATTAAGACTCTGGTCTCTGGCCAACGCCCGAGAGATCCGATCATGAGTGGAGCGAGTACTGGCCGACTGATAATCGAAGGGGTAGTGGAAAACTTAAGGATCTATCGCTTGCACAAGGAGGAGAAGGTTTGGGAAATGAAGAACAAGAAAAAGAGATCAAAAGAAAAAGAAAAAAATAATAACAATTCACATGGACATAAACGACACCGGCGGCATGGAAGGAATGGAGAAACAGGCCATCACGATCACCGTCATCATTCTGCGGGTACAGGTGGCAAAGGAGGTGAGCATCGACGGAGGAAACACCGCCGTCGCCAGTTGGAAGGAGAAAGTAGAAATAAGAATCACAAAAGCTTTAGAGTCCGAGACGATAGTCAGAAGCGAGGAAATAACCCCACAGACCCAGATCTCTTGCTTCCCAGCATTCGTGATTTGACACCTGGGACGACAGATGGCACAGAGGCGCAACTGGGCCCAAAAGGTACGCCGTTTGGCTCACTCCCAATAAGAGGTAAAGGCGTGAGTATCACAGCACATGCGAAGGCCATATATCGCAAAATCATAGAGGAACGGGAAGCTGGATGTCGAAAGAAAGGATTTGCTGAGAAACGTATCGGTGCTTTCTTCCCCAGGAGGGATGCAAAAGATGCCATTGAGGATGGAGATAAGGAAAGAAAGCCGCTGATCTCTGCGAAGCTGAACGGCGAGAAACAAAGTCAGAATCAACAAGAAAGGTGTCGCAGGAGGCGGCGTAGACATAAAAGTTGCGAGTATGAGAGGGAATTAACTGTAGAAGGCGATGGCTTTGTGCGATATCAGAATGCCGAAGCGTCCGTTGCTACACGAGCCGAAAGCCTAGTTCGAACCCAGTCTGTGAGACTTGAAGGACCACCGACAGCACTCGCTCAAGGGAATGCTTCTTCAGTAAGAGGAGCTCAGACCGAAGGTGGGGAAAGCACTACTAGTGCAAGTCGTCTTGCTATGTGTGTCCAGTCGCCCGCACCACCTGACCTTGTAGAGTCTGTCTGGCCACTTACAACAGTCGCTCGAGGTCCAATATTGAAATCGCAGTCACGAGAGCCAAAAGTAGATAGGTCTGAGACTTCTGTTAGAGACCTGTCTTCTCTTCATTCTCCTTCTTCCCCTACGGTACCTGATCTACCGCTTGCAATCGATACGCCATGCCCTGCTGCGCTGCCAGCAGTCGATATGCTCGTACTCACCTTATCTGCTGCCCCCCCGGTGCTCCCAACACCATCGCCAACAGTCCCACTCCCTACTGTTGACTCAGTTCATGGTGCTCTCATGGCAAGCATCCTCAGCGGTGCTGCAAAGCTTCGCAAAGCACCCGAAGCAAAGAAGAGGGAGGAGGATACCGCGCGAAAAGATGAAGCATGTATCGTTTATTCTACCGCGGAACGCCCAGTATATGAAGAAACGCCACATAGCCATGAGGTTGAAGCACTCGAACGTGCTCAGGTTATCCAAGGGAAAGAGGAAAGAGAGGAAGAAAAAGAGAAGTCGAGAGGTAGGTGCGTCAACAAACTATAGAATTGATAGCTGATAAGCCAATGGGAGCCGAAAATCCTCGTACCGCGGCACCGGTAACAGCATCACACCCAAGAATGGCCATGCCGGACAACCTCCAAGATAAACTCGCAGTAAAGCGACGAGATACCAACCCCTTGAAGGAACAAGAACAAAGTATAACAGAATCAAATTCTGATGACAAACCAAATGTTCTTAGGTCTTGTCCTTCAACCGAATCGTGGAAAACAGACCTGTCAGTCCACGAAGACGAACAAAGAATACCTGACAAGAACTTTAGAGAGAATCTAGGAAACAGCTTGTCGACGGGAGAAGCGCAGAAACAATCAAGTATGCAGACTCCATAAGAGGCTATACTAAAATAAGATGTGCTGACATGGATAGCTACCCCAAGAGCGGATACTCCTGTAGCTGATGTGTTTGTAAATTTAGCTGCGAAGATCGCTGCAGGTGAACCGGGTTGGGGCTTCGAAAGCCTGCCAAAATATGATTGTGGTAGCCATGGTAAAAGCGAAAGCTGATGTTGAAGGCGAATCGTTTCGTGGTGCTGGTCTGCTGTTGTGAGATCGTTATCGGAGCGAGAGTGTTTCCTTTTCACGGCGTAGGGTCATACCATTGACAATGATTTTGAATCCATACTCTCTTTCTTCCGTTGAAAATGGTTAGTAAAACTGTTCAGATTTTAAATCTACTGCCGTGTTACTGCAATGACGAATTGGAGTGTACTGGATAAGGATGCGGTGGGCTGATGGATGGAGCTCCAGACAACGTCCAAGCTCTAGCAATTTCGCGGCTATGGCCCGCTAGGGCGAACGCATGGTATCTATCGTGTCTGTTGGCGACGTTTCCCCATCTCTTTCTGTACGACCTCAATTGAAGTCCATCTAGCATTTACCTTCTTGTTCCAATTGCTTTATTGCAGATTATTACCTCTTCTGCCGCTCCTTAGGTGCCCCACCATTCCCCACACTTGAACGCAAACGTCATTTGGACCCTGACAGGCAGCGACACACATAACAACTTTCCTTGTTCATCGCCCAATCCTGAACATCACATACCGCATCAACAATGCGTTTCTCGTCAACAGTTCTTCTGGCCCTACCGGCGCTTACAGTCGCTGAGCAGCAGATCCCGCTTCTCGAAAAGGTCAAGGGCTTCTTTAACCAGGCGACCGCATCTGTAGCCTCTGTTATCCCTTCTGCGCCATCTGTGCCATCTGCGCCTGTCGAGGCGGCAGCAGCCAAGGCAGCTGCTGTGGTTCAGTATAACCTTACTCTCGAGAACTGGAAGGAGGTTCTGACGGTTGACCCCACTGTCAGCGCACCCGCGACACAGGAATGGCTCATCTTCGTCACTGGCGGTAATAACACATGCTACGGTTTCTGTGGTCCTGCTGAGAAGGCATGGAACGTATGTAATCGCGATGAAACTCACTGTATTGCGTAGCTGACGAGATTAGGCGTCCGTACCTGTCATTGCCGCGCAGCCCTCGTCCCCCAAGCTTGGCTTCATCGATTGCGAAAAGGAAAACATCCTCTGCAACTCGTGGTCCATTGGCGCGCCTTCTTTGATCAAGTTTCGCATTCCCAAGCCACTGGCTGATCAGTCTGCGCCCGTCCCTGAGTTCCGCTACAAGCCCCTGAACCGCACCTCGACTACCACCGAGACATTCAAGGAACTTGTTGTTGACAACCAGATCGACGCCATTCCTCCTTATGAGGGCATATTCCACCCCTTCAACGGTCTCCTCCAGCAGTATGGTCTTGCTATTCCATTTGGTTATGCCACTTGGGGATTCTCGAGGATGCCCTCCTGGCTGCCTATGATTCTTATCTCGTTCTTCAGCAGGACTTTTATGTAAGAAACGACTGGTCGAGGTAGTGAAAGGCTAGGCTGACAAACTATCAGGAGCAAGCGCATGAACCCTGGAGTTGGCCAGCAAGGAGGTGCTGCAGCACCGGCAGCCGCCCGCTAGAGGCGGGAATTGTTGACAAGCAGAGCGGCAGTGCAACCTTACTGCTGCACCCACTGCACACAGGCATGAAACTTGGTTTACTAGATATCACTCTGTATTTTGGAGGTCTCTGCTACAGCTCTGGCTTTCTATCTAGCAAGATGTGTTATATAAGAATGACAAAATTTGGAATAATTAGCGTTAAGCGTAGTTAGTAATGCGATAACACGAACATCATTTCCGGTCATGATATGAATCTCGAAAAGTGCGGGCATGTACTTTATACTTGTAAGAGTATGTTGCGGACGTAGGCACGTGATGCGGAGCGGCAAAATCCCGGCTTGCGGAGGTGAGCGCGGCCATGAGATTTCTCGATGCTGTACAGATGCTCATATATCACCACAGTACAACATGGTCAACATAATAGCACGCGCGCGGAAACTGCAAGAGGTAAAGTCATATACTTGGTATTATGTGCTCACCCATTGAAACCTACTAACACCTACTGCAGAAGGTACGATTTGCTCCTCTGCATACAATCCCAAATACCATCCAGACTACACCCAAAGTCTAGGACCGATTGCCACTACAATGGGACAGTTTCTGACAATTACTAATCATGCGATATAGCTGCTATGGATAAGATGCGGACCAGGCGCACTTGTGTTGCCGAAGGAGGTGTCGAAGATTAGTATGGAGTTCAACACCAAGATCCATGGTGGACATAGAGGCGCAAGGTACGAATTATCTTTTTCCCAATGTACTGGGAAGATATTATAAAGGGTCCACTAAAGCAGCGATCCAATATTTCACCATATGTTCAGGAGACCGGCAAAGGAGCACACGATGATACCACCATCTCCTGCATTCACTAACATAGCCCAGAAAATTCTGGCGCGAGATGCTTCCACGTATAAAATATCGCAACCCTTCAATTCCCATCCAAATAAGCCGTCATACCTCACCCGACGGCCCCGCACTCTTGCATATTTTTACAAAAGCGGCTTCCAATACGCCTGACGGCAGTTCCAACACCTCTGTTCCTTCTCTGCACACAACTCCAAGCACAGCCAACACTCCGCCCTCTGGCACGCCGAACGCGCGAAACACTTTGGTACCCGATGCGACGGCGCCGACATACAGCATTAATATTCGCGACCAGGCGCCAAGCGATATTTTGGATGCATTGTTGGCGAAGTTGCCTGAGAGTGTGATTGTTAAAGCGACTCCTGAAGAGGAGCAGCAGATGGCTGAGATGGCTGAGTTCAAGGAGAGAAGTGAGGCGGACAGAGTGCTTGTTAGGGAGAAGCTTATGAAGGAGAGAAGAGAGGCTGAGTTATTGAGGTTGGCAAGAGGTGAGACCGTAACTGCAACCTAAAGGAATGAAGTTGTTGGAGGGAAGGAGTAACGACCATGGGTTTTGTTGGAATGGAGGGAAGTGCATGTATGAGTAGTATGGTATGGCATAACATGTTTAAGAGCGCCATTCATTTGGTCAGGATGTAAGCATAGAAAACTATATGTATAAATATGTATACCAGGCATGCTCGTGAGTCCGCCCGTCTCTGGAAGGTGACAATCAGAGAAACGAACAACTCAAAGCTAACAGTGGACCACGATCTGGACAAAGTTGACGGCGACAAAGACATTGGGTGTATAATCCTAGCAGAATAGCGATATGCAGACCTATCTCCAAAATACGTACACAAATCGAGACATCTGTGCAATGGCGTCATCTCAATCAATCGTCTACAGCAGCTCCTACTTCTTCAAATCTTGCTGGACGTTGTAAGAAATCGACGATTGACTCAGACTCGTAGCAATGTAACACCTGATTAGCGATTGATGGGTACGATGAGCATGCCTGGGCACAGATATATTGAAAAGGGTAGCCGAATAGGAGGTGGGATCACGGCGGGCTCGAGAAGCAGGCTCATTGCGCGTTCCTGGCTGAGAGGGGGAGCAAGTGGCCAGACTGTAAAACAAGATAGTATTGTGGATCGGGATATTCGGAAGACATGACGAGTTGCAACGCCAGCACGCAGTATTCTTGCTCAATTGCACGATATCGTTAATGTCTACGCAACGGTGTAGCCCTCCTTCAAGACAGCCACAAATCATTGTGCCGAGTCAACTTCGTCTGCAGAGTATGAGTGCACATCGTACACGGCAAGGCACAGGCATGCCTCTAGCGTACAGCCACAGCAGCAACTGCGCAATTCGTTAGCATTAGTCTGTGTAACAGTTGCTGGAACAGGAGATCTGTCACGGGTCCCGGAACCAGTCGATCTTTGGGCGCACGGTTGGGTAGCTGCACGTGTGGGTAGTGCAGCTAGGTAAGTCTGTGGAACCTTTGAAGACGGAGGACCACTTGATCTTCAATATTTATGCTGCCGTCTTCCGTTCCACGCCGAGCGCCTTCGTGCGTGTTGTCGCTACGAGCACGTTCATGCTGCGACGATCTGATGACAGTGAGTTGATTTGCGAATCTGTTAAAGCAGAAGAGAGGATAGGCAATTGACGAATTCGATCGTGAGAACAATTGATCGCAAGATGATTTAAATTCAAGATTCAGTGCTGGTCGTGTGGCATGTGGTGGCATTGAGTTGATGTTGCGAGAGGGTAATAAGGGTGTGCAATTGGAAATTCGCAATTTGAATTTCTGTAGCTTGAGAGCAAGACGTCTGTTACGTTTTCCGATCAGTTGGGTCTGGTCGGCTTTATGTTGCAATATGTATGTGTGTGTGACTTCGATGTTTGTTGTGCAGCGCATACTACGCAAGCGAATGTGTGGCTTGCATCTCGATAAAACAGGAATTAATAGCGCATTTGTAGCGGTTGTGCAGACTAGTTATTCACTGGCAGTCATTGTTCGCGATGGTAGCGAGTGTGTTCTTGTAGTCAGTGTTGTGGCAATGGCTAAAGAGCATATCGGTACGTTGGCTGTAGTGCATATTCTTTAGTGCATATTCTGCAGTGTATTTCTGTCCAAGGCGCTTGGAAATTAGATGCCCGGGTTCCGGTTAGCAGCTAAAAGCATGGTGCAGTTGACGCTTAAATTTCTCTCTTGGGAAGGACTGCAGTCAAGTAGAACCAGGCGTTTGGGACGCAGACACGACAGTGGCTGACAGATGTCGATGACAAGACGGAGACTTGCATGTATTGCGTCGTGTAATTGGCCGACCGTCATACCATTAGTCTAGCATTGTACATATCTCGCGTATGAAAAGGTGCGCGATGCTCATGCAACGCCAGTGCCTCTCCACCAGGTTGTGGCGCCCAGCACGAAAACGATAACCATGGCGTCGCTGACAACTGTCGTGTATATAACACCATAACGGCCAATCGTTCTTACGTATCCACTATAAGGCTGTGGTAGGAAGCCTGCCACTGTGCTCAGAATCCCACTTCCTTGCAGCTGTCCCTTCTCAATGAAGTAGCGCGAGGACTGCATGATTACCTCGAAAGTGGCGAACAAATAGAAAAAATGAGCAAAGTCCTGCGAAGGCGTAGACTCGACGGTCCAGTCTTGATCAACAGCGGTCAGGGCAGTGTTTCGTGACAATTTCGATCCAGTAAAGGGTGTCTGCAGGACAATGTAAATGGCAAGACCCAGAGAAAACAGAGAATGCACAAGACGCCAGATCCAAGCAGAAGACTGCTCTGGCGACGGTTCCGGAGCTCCACCAGCACCGCCCATGGCAGAGAACATATTAGCAAGACCAGGAGGAAGATCACCCGGACCACCTGGCTGTGATTGACCACCCGACACGCCAGGCATTCCACCTGCTCCCGCACCCATCATTTGTTGGAGCATAGCCATCATGGGGTCCTGTGACGGGTCGCCTTGCGCTGGTGGGAACTGCGGGAAGCCACCCGTAGTATTGCCGTCAAAGGCAAATGGAGAGGGGATACGTGGTTGGGATGCGGGCGTATAGTGATGTTGCGATATATCCACTTCATCTGGATCTGGCGTTGCTGTCCCAGACAACTCTCGAGACGCTATGGCTGGGGAAGGTTGAGCTAAAGATGCAGTTAGCCGTGAACTTGTACTATAAGAGTTGTGCAGGCACGTATATGCACACCAACAGATATTGGCTGGCGGTACAGACGATACATACCGGGTAAATCTTTCTGAATCTCGCTTAGATCCTTAGGAGGGCCACCTTGTAATGCCGAGATCTGTTGCAATCGAGATGCACCGTTCTTCGCAGCTAGACGCTCTCTGCGAAGACGTGCTCTTTCCTGAGCCGGAGTTTCTGCAGCCGCATGTTGTGAGGGAGGGGAAGATGAATCCGCCATAATTTCTTCTTCGTAATTGCTGCCGCTTTCTTTGAATTGTGGCGGTCGAGCAACCAAGAGTGGTAGAGGGGAATAGTTTTGTTTGGTGGTGAACTGTGAGCGGGAGGGGCCCTGAGACGATGTCATTCGGGAACAGCAAGCTTTAGCGTGACAAGGACAGGGATTAGTACCCAATCCAGACGTTAGCTTGAACCCACTCTTCTGCACTTTCACTTTTCTGGTGGAACGTCACCTGGGCACGAACACTCGAGAATTGGCCTTCTAACATTTTCTTTCTCGATTCAAGATACAAAAACATGGTAGCACAATGGGCTGGGACGTCCCGCTCCTCCCGCGCTACCGATATCCTCTTCCACTAATGGCAGACGACGATTGTACAACTCTAAGTCATACCCAGACTAGTGGCTTCACCGCATCTCCCAGCTGTTCAAAGGTTTCGACTCATGCATCTCTCTCTTCTCTCATGACCTCTCGAAACGGCGCAGGTTTTGTACTGTCGTGCAACACAAACACATGGCACATTTCACCGCCTCTCTAGTGCACTCTTGGAGCACAGTCTATTGGGACTTCACTGTCCATGGGCCTGGGTTTACGGCGTCCAAACAACACCAGCGGATCTGCTCCTACGGCCGTGTATTCGCAGGCACATAAATATGCTCTGTGACAACATGCTCTGTCCAAATGCACCTTATATACGAAGCCAATGCAGGGTCTCTGCTTTGGTCTCCGCTTTTGTCTCTAGTCGTGGACTCGCTTCGAGGACAACAATACACTGATCAAATCTACTCCAATCGCTCGGAGAGCCGACAATGACGTTTCTATCGGAGATTTCCTCTGGTTTAGTTAGCTTTGTCTAAGGTTTGACAAGGACATGTACCACCTCGTCATTATTTGGCCAAAAAGCCCTCTAGCATCTCTTACAGATTGCGGTCGAGTGAATTGTGGTTTCTTGGATACACGCAATGCACATTCATTGATTCTGTAACAGCAATGGCTTTCAGTCTAACGCCCCAGAAAGGAGCATCGAGTAATGCTAAGGAAAGCTTTCCTTGGACTTCTGGTCAAGCACCGCGAATATGCCAAAGATGCTGTGCTACACGGTTTGGCAATACCATTCATGTCCACCCCGGGACCGGGAATTGAATCAAATCCTTTACTATTGAAACGCCGTAGTGGGTCTTGCATACGGTCGCACAACGCTTGTTCTCGGGACGGATTCTAAACACATTATAATCCCCTTGATCTTGAGCTTGTACTATATATGGCAATATGCCCGTCTCATATAAGTTTGGCATCCTCATTTTTTTGTTATCTCATCTCCATTTAAAACGATTAGAGCAACTACAAAACATGCTCCCCCTCACGTCTAAAGTACAACGTCTAACGTTGGGACTGAAGCCCCATCATGTCTTATGTTCGCTTGTACAGTCCAGAACACAGTCGACATCTGCCACGCAAGAGCCTTACTGGCAGAAGATCAAGCCATGGAAAGATATTACTGCAGAAGAATTCAAATCCTACCGGTGGCAGGTATGTCCATTCAAACTAAGCGAAAAGCCACGGTCAAGTGTGTTTAACATTTGCAATGTAGCTCGCCCATACTGTGCCGGATACGAGAAAATTGCATCGCTTCTTGTCAGATGTATTGCCACCAGTGCTCGGTCCAACGAAGAATCCCCTGCTTAAGAAGATTCGAACAAGAGAAGATTTTATTAAGGATGCAACCGCTGCACTGAAATTAGCTCCAATGGCGATCAGACTCACTCCGCACCTGTTATCAGCCATCGATTGGAACAACCCTCTCGATGATCCTATACGTCGACAATTCCTGCCGCTAGCAAGTGGTGTTGTGCCAGACCACGAAGGCTTGAAACTTGATTCTCTCAATGAGCAGGATGACTCACGTATGCTTTGCATGTCTAAGTTTAGACAAATTGACTGACGACCGACAGCTGTACCTGGCTTGGTTCATCGTTATCCAGGAAGAGCTCTATTCTTAGGTATGTTCCCATACTTCTGCCACTCATCCTGGATCACGATTATGCACCGCTGTGTCGCCTCTCATACTAACACCTTCCAGCAACTTCCATTTGCCCAGTGTATTGCCGGTTCTGTACCCGTTCATACGCCGTTGGAGCCAACACGGAAACTGTCTCGAAGACCCCTCAGAAACCAAGTCGTAAGCGCTGGGAAGTTGTCTTTCAGCATATCGAGAATACTCCAAGTCTCCATGACATTGTTGTCTCAGGTGGTGACGCTTATTATCTGCAGCCTGAGGACCTCAAAGAGATTGGCGAACGGTACGTCATATTCAGAGTGATGTCATATTTTCTCTGACAATCGGCAGATTACTTAGCATTCCACACATTCAGCGTATCCGCTTTGCATCAAAGGGACTTGCTGTGGCCCCATGTCGTATAGCCGATGAAAATGATGCTTGGACGAACACACTCATTGAACTCTCCAACAAAGGCCGAGAGATGGCCAAGCAGGTTTGCCTACACACACACATCAACCATGTCAATGAGATCACGTGGGTTACCCGTGAAGCAGCTAACCGTCTCTTCAAACACGGTGTTATCGTGCGCAACCAGTCAGTGCTACTTAATGGAGTAAATGACACAGAAGAAGACCTCTCCCGTCTTGTCACGACGCTTGCGAGTATGAACATTCAGCCGGTATGTACGCTCTCATTTTGTTCAGGTTTCCTAAGACCTAGATAAATTTGGTGTATGCCGTGTATATTGGGTTTGGTTTGGTTCTGACTTACAATCATAGTATTACATCTACCAGTGCGATATGGTACGGGGCATTGAGGACCTTCGCACGCCTCTAAGCAAGATCATCAAGCTTGACAAGGCACTCCGTGGAACATTGTCAGGATTTATGATGCCAGCATTCGTTATCGACCTTCCTGGCGGGGGTGGAAAGCGTCTTGTAAGCACATACGATTCGTATGACGAGGAAACAGGAGTCGCAACGTATACGGCCCCCGGCCTTCCTGGAGTAAAGGGCACACAAGTTTATACGTACCACGATCCTAAAGTGGTAACTGAGACTGCTGTTGAAGAACTTCGTCAAGAACAGGAGCAAGCCCTCGAGAAAGACATGTCATTGGAAGATTTCGCAAGACCCGCTGTACCGCAACCGGGGTCTGCCATGCCCCTCTCGGGCCTACCTCGCCAAACCCCACCATTCATTTACGAACCTAACTCTTCACATACATCTATCAACGCCAATGTCCGTCACACAGGAATCAAGCCAGAGGATCTAGCCCCACATATCGGCATCAATACCTGGCAACCTTCCGCAGCCGCGGCGTAGGACAAAATGCAGACATATACTCCATGGAGCAACCATGCCGCTCGGCTGCAGATTCTCGTCACTGCTTCCCTAGCTCGCATCCATTACGGTCTTTGTTCGCAACTATGCATATTTTCCACCCTTGCCAGGAGTCATTTGGGATACACAAAAATGGAACAATACGGGACACAATCTGGTTTAGAAGGGATTTGAAATTGTCACGTCACGACACCATAAAAGTAACAAGTCGATTTTGATTCTGGGAGGGGCATCAGCATCGCAGCATTCTCGATACCCACTTATCCTTTTGGCATCCACACAGAAACGGAGCTGGTACCACAAAACAAAAACAGGGCCTCCTTTCGGTGTATTTTTACATGGCGTTATTATCTGTTTAGCATACATGCCAGTCATCATCTATTAGCTTCTGTTACAAGACTTTCTTTATAGCAACAATAAGGTATTCTTTGTCGTATTCTGTTGTCCATTCAAATCTGCTCTTTATCACTGAGATTACAAATCTTTACAACGGATGATTCCTGGTCTTCACTACGTACAATCCAGTCAACCATCATATACAATCCTGGTTACTGTAGTGGCAAAATTCATAAAGAAAATACAACTCTCTAACTGCCTGCAATTCATTCTTACTTATGCCTTTATTTCCAGGTCTTTGACCATGTGACAAATCGTAATTCCCTCTCCATTCGGACACTTTACAACATCCTCCCTCCCACTCCTTTTATAACCACACTTTTCGTACAGCACTACCCCACTCAGCGTCGCGCCCATCTCTAACCTTCTGAACCCTTCAGTTTCAGAATTTCCCTCGGCTGCACGTGCCTCACAGTACCTCATCATCATGGTCCCGAGACCTTGACGTGCAAATGAAGGTGCAGTGAATATTGCACGAATTGACGCACGGTCGGTAAATGGATTACGTTTTGCGGGCATCCGGAGAGAAGAGGGCGCATTGTTGCCACCGTAGAGTGTCTTCCGAAAAGACCAACCACCACAAGCGGAGATTGTGCTTGGGGATGAGACGGGATAGAGGATGTAGTATGTTCTGATGATCGTCAGATAGATAGTTTTGTGATCGTCCACATGTCGTTCGTTCTCTTGTGCTCCTGCTCGTTTTTTTTTTCGTTTTTTTCCCTTGCTGTATGCTTCCCTTGGCTTTACTTCCTTTTTGTGTTGTTCACATCATCTTTGAATATTTCCACACTAGGGCATATCCTTCAAACCCTTGCTCTTTGTTTTCCTTGTGACGAGCTCAATCATTTCTTACTCGACTTCTTCCTTCCAGGGTCCCACCGTAAAGGCCTTGGACACATGCAAGCGATCATGCAATGAGGTGCTAGTTGCTTCACTTACTGATCATGTATCAACACTGTATCTGGTCCGAATAGGTATCCTATAGACCCATCTAGCTCAGCATCGGTGTAATAGCCTTTCCCTAGGGCCCTCAAAGAGTCTCCAATCGTTGCTTGTAAAGCAGGTATGTCTTCCATAGTAGCCGGTCGAAACGCAAATTTTCGCGTTGCTTCTTGCGCCTTCGCATCTGCGATCGGATCAAGATGGGCCATCTGTACGTTCGTTGGACAGTGAAGCCTTGAACGGGAGAAGAGAAAATGATAAAGAAAGTCATATTGTCCTGGACTACGCTTAAATTCGAATCTGACTCGTTTATCTTGCACAGGAATTGGAATTGCACAATTACTCGTGGGACATCTTCGTATTCAAGGATGCGATACCGGGCTGACCGGCCCTTTCCACCCTAGTTTTCCGACGGAGGAAACAACATCTACGAGAGCATTATTGGCACACACCTTTTATATTGGAAAAGTTGCCAATGATTTTATCTAGCTGTGGTATCCTGCAGACCGCTCTGTTGGAATTTGATGCTCATTTCCCCCACGATTACGTATAAGGTAATTGTTGGACTCGCCGTTCCTTTCCTCGCTTTCTCATCGCTTTCTCGTCGATTTCTCGTCGATTTCTCGTCGCATTCTGGTCGCTTTCCCATCGCTTTCTCAAGTTCCAGTCGTAGACCTTGTTAAGTATCATCGCATTACCTGTCTTTTCTTCTTCTTCTTCTTCTTCTTCTTCTTCTTCTTCTTCTTCTCCTTCTCCTTACCGTTCTGTCAGCACGACAGTACCATGTCCCCAGTTCGTCTTATTTACAAATCTTGCGAACATACTCGTCCACGCAAGCATCTGGAATATGGTATGGATAGCATGGTCACTACCCCATGTCTTGACCTCGATGAAGACACCATGGTTTTGCCTCTTCGAAACGTTCGTCGAGAGTGTTGTTAGGATTGCGAACTCCTCCTCTTGAAGGGTGTCCTGGGCCTGCTGAATGTCAAGGTATTGTTCCCTAAAACTCTGAGACTACCAATTGTTGGTAGGTTCCCTAGCACTAGTCGCATAGGTCATAATTGGGAAAACATTCTGCTGATTGTTCATTGTTGTTCTATATTCTCTATCTTGTATTGGGGGGGGGGCTTTATGGGGACGTCGGGAGGCTCTGTTTACATGATACAGAAATGCATATCAAGATTGGTGAGGAGTGACGAACCACCACGTGAAAATTGAGATACTCTGACCACAGATTACCTCTGGTCGGTAACATATGGCCATGTTGACTCCGAAAATAGCGATACTTTGTTTTTATTAGCAGCGCCTCGTTTTTAAGACGCTGAGCAATGCAACGGACCATACGCGTAATCAGAAGACGAGTGTTGGCATCTTGCCATATCTCATGTTGGGAGAGTGATCGATGTACGCCCTTTAGCGTTGACTTACTTGTAGGTGAGCACATGCATCTGTGATGTTATTTTGAAGCCACCTATTGTTTTTAGTACAACAATGGTATTGTATAATGCTGTTTAATTTAATTTCTTGTACAATTTTGTAAGGTATACTGATTTCTGCATTTGTAGGTCAGTCGAGCAATCGTATTGCATTCTGCAGCACATGAAGCAAGGCCATGGTCACGATATGGCAGAGCCAATACCGTTGATGTAATACAGCATCCCTTATCCTCATGCACTCCATGCGATTTGCTCAAAAGCAAATTTCTGCGTACAGTCTTGCAAATCGTAAGCACCTTATTGTGTTTATCCACGCGATGGATGTATCATGTTCGACGGTCACCCACGAGCTAGAAGTTGCGAAATTAAGTGTCCTTCTTTCCGGACGATCTCAAATTTGTTGGAGCATGATCACCAGACACTCACTGTGACTTTTGTAGAATTTGAGCTATTGCTCAGGCGTCACCTCGCGGAAGAGGACCTCGGTCATGGAGCAGCCTATGGCAACAAGGATGCTTCGCAGGCTTGCCGATGATACAGAGATGCAGTGCCTGTCGTGGAAGCTGTCAAAAAACAATGGCTGGATGCTTACAGTGTGAGCGCGGGAAGGCGAGACGACGATGTAGAAATTACCTTTTTTTCAGCCACAAATTACAGTTCATGTCCATCCACTTATCTTTTCGAGCCGTTTCAGCCTACTCTTTCTTTTGTCGACTATGTGTCGCTTCCATCGTTGACTTTTTGGATCTTTGTCCAACCGAGCGGCTCCCAAAAGAGCTTCCGAAGCAAGTGGAGTGTGATATGGACGAAGGCCTTGAAATTGAAAACAATGCTTTCATTTCAGGGCATCCTATTGTATACAAGTTGTGTTGACGTTCTGGCAACACATCGAATAACTTTCGGTATGCTGTGGCAGTACCAGAGTTTCCTGCTGACGTATATATACCAATGTCATTACTGGGATTAATTGACTCTGTACAGTTCCTGTACAAATGTGCCACGGCGATTCCAGATACCGCAGCCGGCAGGTCTCTAGTACCCCAACTTCGACCCGCGTGTCATCTCCAGACTTTTACTAGTACAAGTAAAGCTCTTCCTTAATAAACCCTTGTCTTGGGCCAGAAATGTTAGATCCCGTGCCTTGTCATTTCAATTTAATATGTCTCTACTCTATCTTTTTGTAATGAGTTCTTTCGTCATGCTTGGTTGATTCTCAAGACTGATATTGAAATCAGTATAAAGACTAAGCAAGACTACTTTCGCTGTTGATTAAATTAAGAAAGCTGCAAACCAAACAAGTAAAGGAGCTACACTTTGCAGTGGCAGACTCTTGCGGCATCGTTTGTGATCACATATCTCAGTATCGGTAAAAGAAACTCGGCATACTTGAGTAAGGTAAACTGAGCTTCTACACCGGGCCCGGACCATGGATCGCAGCTAAACTGTGTACTTAGCAAAAACCATGAATTGTTCTGAGTCACCAGTTGAACACGATGGGGTCCGAGAACATGTCCTCGTTGGACTGCACAATCTAGGAGACCCCGAGGCTGTATAGAGCTGCACCGAGAGCCCTGCCACGCACCGTCCGAGTCATGAGACAATCGTCAGTGATTATCAACTCCCCACCTGAATTGGAGTTAGCACAAAAGCTTGCTCACTCTGCCGGAGCTCCAGAATCTTCGGAGAACCGCTCCGGTAAGTTTATCTCGGTCTCGTACTCGGACACTCCGTCTCTAACACAGATTTTGCTGCTTCCATCGTTACCGCTTTTTGGAGAAGTCGAGCAAGACGGTGGACCAGAAAGGTATGAACATGTCTTAAGAGGCAGATGAACAACACAGTGAATCTATGGAGCAGCGTTTTCCAACAGCTTTGTTGGGTAATACTGTTGCGCAAAGTTGAGTGATGGTATGATAGAGATGGACAACCGTCCTTTGTCCTACTAAAAGGTCACTGTTGGATGATTGAGCTGAGATGAGCCCGATAGTATCCGAATCAAACCCCCCCCCACAATGCATATGCTCCAACTTGATATTTTCGACGTGCGGCCCTCCGAATATTTTGTCATGGCGGCTGGAAATGATGTTCAAGCGCGGAAGGCTGCTCCGATCTCTCCACATCGGGAAATGTCTTTTGTACTAGCGTTCCCTTCTCATCACTCATCACAATCATTCGACGACCACGACACCCGTGCGCTTCACGTCCTCCTCGTCTGCACCCCGGTCGTCCCCATCTTATCCCCAGGTTGTTCTTCCACCCGCCTGTTTTCATAACCCCGAACGTTGTGTGCCTGGGCAATCCCCGCATGTCTAGCCCTGTTGGGAAGACCTTCCACCCTGTCGTCCCCACTAAATTGTGCACCGACTGTCGGTTGACGTTCGCCCATGGAGATTCACAATTCCACCAACATGAGGCTCTCATGACGCCGAGAGCCCCGCGTACCGAGATGCTCGCCATCATGGCTTCACGTTAGTGCATGCTGTGCAATTTACGAAGCTTGTCGCCACGATACCTACGCAAGGTACAAAGACAACGTCGTAGCCGATCATGTAACGGTATCGTTTCTAAGCCCCGACTTTGAACGCTTCAACCACCAGCAAAGATGCGGTCCATAAACAGCCTTTCATGGCTATCCGTTCTTGCTTCGCTGTCCACCTCTATCCCTGCTATCAATGCTCAGGGCAATTCTGTTGGACAATGGCCACTTCACGATAACGGCTTGAATGACGTCGTTCAATGGGATCATTACAGCTTCAAGGTTAATGGCAAGAGATTGTTTGTCTTCTCTGGCGAAATTCACTACTGGCGTATTCCTGTGCCTGAGATCTGGGAGGACCTCCTCGAGAAGATCAAGGCTGCCGGTTTCACGGCATTTGCTTTCTATGGCAACTGGGGTTACCACAGCGCGAACAACCATACCATCGACTTCGAAACTGGGGCACACGACTTCACCAAGCTCTATGAGATCGCAGAAAGGGTTGGTCTCTACGTGATCACCAGACCTGGGCCCTATGTCAACGCCGAAGCTAACGCTGGTGGATTCCCTCTGTGGCTCACCACCGGCGCCTATGGTAAGCTTCGTGATGATGACCCACGCTACCTTTCGGCTCTGGACCCCTACTTCTCCGAGTTCTCAAAGCGTGCCGCTGAGCATGGCGTAACAAAAGGCGGCAACAATCTTGTCTACCAGATCGAGAACGAGTATGGCCAACAATGGAAAGACAGAAAAAATAAGATCCCGGACCTACCTTCAGGACGATATATGGATGCTCTTGAGAAATCTGCCCGTGCCAATGGCATTGATGTCCCGTTGATCCACAACGATCCCAACATGAACACTAAGAGTTGGTCCAAGGACTTTGCACCTGGTGCTCTGGGTAATGTTGACATCGCTGGGCTTGATAGCTACCCATCTTGTTGGTCCTGCAATTTAGACGAGTGCACTGGTACCAACGGGAAGTACGTCGCTTACCAGACCATTAACTACTATGACCACTTTGTTGAGGTTGCACCTACACAGCCTAGCTTCTTCCCTGAGTTCCAAGGTGGCAGCTACAACCCTTGGGGAGGACCTGAGGGCGGCTGCCCTGGTGATATTGGTGCAGACTTTGCCAATTTGTTCTACCGAAATCTGATTTCACAGCGCTCTACTGCTCTGTCACTCTACATGATGTTCGGTGGAACCAACTGGGGTGCTCTTGCCTGCCCTGTAGTCGCCACATCTTATGATTACAGTTCTCCTATCAGCGAGAACCGTAAGATCGACAGCAAGTTCTACGAGACTAAGAACCTTGCTATGTTCACCCGCATTGCAAAAGACCTAACGGTTACCGACCGCATTGGTAACTCCACCAGCTACACCACCAACGCTGCCGTTCAGGCTAGCGAACTCCGTAACCCAGAGACCAGTGGCGCCTTCTATGTTACTATCCATGACTACTCGCCTTCTGGTACTAGGGAAGAGTTCAAGCTTCGTGTCAGTACCTCCATCGGTAATCTTACCATTCCTCAGGTTGGATCAATCGTTCTTAACGGCCATCAATCGAAGATCCTCGTTACCGACTTTGCGATTGGCAACGACACTCTCACCTACTCAACTGCTGAAGTTCTCACCTACTCTGTAGTGGATGGAAAGCCTGTTGTAATTCTTTGGACTGGGGCTGGTGAATCTGCAGAATTTCACATCAAGGATGCAAAGAAAGGGTCCGCTGCTCAGAATGGCAAGGCTGCCAACGCCACCATCAAGGCTGACAGCTTCGGTGTCTCAGTTAATATTCCAGCAGTTTCTGGCCAGAGTGTCTACGAGTTTAACAACGGTGTCAAGGTTGTCGTTGTTGACAAGCCTACGGGTTACTTGTTTTGGGCACCTAACCTTTCTAAAGATCCTTTTGCCCCTGTCGACCAGTCTATTCTCGTCCAGGGCCCTTACCTTGTCCGCCACGTTGCCAACGAAAACGGCATCCTTGCCCTCAAGGGTGATATCCTTAAGTCGACTGACATCGAGGTCTTCGCTTCTAAGAATTTCAAGAAGCTGTCGTGGAACGGCCAAGAGCTGAAGACGCACCGCACCGCTCACGGCAGTCTAAAGGCCAGTGTCAAGGCTTTCAGCGGTACCATCAAGCTGCCGGAGCTAAGCGACTGGAAGGTTGCTGATGGTCTCCCTGAGAAGCTGCCTGGCTACGATGATTCTGGTGCTGCCTGGGTTGAGGCCAACCACCTTACTACCCCCAACCCTACAAAGCCGGCTACTCTCCCTGTCCTGTACGTTGATGAATATGGCTTTCATAACAGCTTTCACATCTTCCGCGGATACTTTGACGGTGCTGCTACCGGTGTTAACCTCGCTCTTCAGGGTGGTCTTGCTTTTGGCTGGACTGCTTGGCTCAATGGTGAATTCATTGGCTCCTGGTATGGAAATTCGACCGTTGGCCAAGGCAACCTGACTCTGTCATTTAACAACGCAACCCTGAATGCCAACGGAACCAACGTTCTGCTCATTGCTCAAGACAACAGCGGCCACGACCTGCGTGGCGGGGCTACTGATCCCCGTGGTATCCTCAGAGCAAGCCTACAGGGTGGTGCTAACTTCACCAAGTGGAAGATTGCTGGTGAGGCTGGTGGCGAGGAAGTCCAGCTTGACCCTATTCGCGGCCCTCTAGCTGAGGGCGGTCTTACTGCTGAGCGTCTCGGCTGGCACCTTCCCGGCTTTGACGACTCGAAGTGGAACTCCAGCTCTCCATCCACTGGCTTCAGCGGTGCTACTATCAACTTCTACCGTACTGTCGTTCCACTTGATGTGCCTGCCAATGTGGATGCTTCCTTTGCTTTCGTTCTGAATGCCCCAGCCTCGAAGCAGGTCCGTGTTCAGCTCTTTGTTAACGGATATCAGTACGGTAAATTCAACCCCTGGGTCGGCAACGAAGTTAAATTCCCTGTCCCGGCTGGTGTACTCAACTATGCAGGTGAAAATGTCATCGGACTCTCCGTATGGTCGCAGTCTGAGGATGGTGCAAAGGTTGATATCAAGATTGTGCAGGAGTACGCTGTTGAGAGTAGTTGGAATTCAAGGTTCGACTCGGAGTACCTCAGGCCCGGATGGACCAAGGAGAGGTTGGCTTATGCTTAGATGTTCAGTCAGATATATAAATGCGCCATCGAGCGTGCACGAATAATGTATGAGATGAAATCACTTTTGTATAGTTGTTCACATAGCTTTACTGATTATTGTGCGTGAGACCCTTTGACCGTATTGTTTTGTTTTTGGAACACACGCACAAAAAGACCTGCCACGAGCGTTGTTAAAGTTGTGAGCTTAAATCTTGTAAAGACAATACTGATAACGTGGTTCCCCACCGAGCGGCCCACCCCACCGAGTGGCCACCCCCCACCAAAATCATACCTGTTACTTGTCTATTATCTTCGCACCACAACAAT
>JALRMI010000387.1:0-26464 GCA_026120165.1 Leptosphaerulina australis
CTCAGTCTGAAGCAATGGAAGTAGCGTCCTTCTGTCGTGTCGTTGGCAGTAGTAAATTACGTGTTGCACGGTCTGATCTCGCCATCCGCACGGACATGTAGATTTAACATATGATTCTCGAGACATCGTGTCCCGGGATAGACCAGAAATTCTCGTACGGCTGGCGTAATTAGAAGATTCGATTTGCGGTTTCCTACTACTCGCGACACAACAGAACTATGCTCCTTCCTGTACAGCAAACGGAGAGAGTGTAAACCGCACTGCAGAGCGAAGTGCAGACTCAGGCAATCGTGCAGCCGCGAATACAACAAGACATCTTACAGCAATATAAAGCGAGAGTATGACGGAGTACTAACGTGTCAATGGACTATCATAGTGGTAACGTGGGACTACCTGTCTGCCACCACCGGACTTGTCAACAAGCAATCTGATCAATCTGAATTGATTGATTTAATTGATTTGTAAACAGTCAGTCAATTCAATTCATCACTAGGAAACTTCTGTTCAATGCAATCCAATAAGTGGAAATTGACTGAATGTGAGTATGTCTGGACAAGAAAGGAAGAGATCGACGCGTGCTCTCTTCTATGGAAGACACGTGGCATCTCTCACCGGAGACTACTGCAGATCTTACTGTTATCACAGTACGAAATGACAGGTCACTTCGTGACCGCATTGGGCATAGCGCGGTGTGATATTATTGAAAATACAAACATGACCATGCGGAGCTACTATATTGACGTGGAGAATAGAAGTCTCCTGATCTCCTGCTACACTGCCCGTGTATACGGCGCTGGTTCGCACAATGGCCCACACAGCATACTCAGCCACCAGTCAATACCAAAAATAGTATCACATACCTTAAACAGCTTCTCAGCAATCCTGAAAGCTTTGCTGGCTGCTTTTGCGTTGCGAAAAGAGCCCACTTTTAGTCAACGCATGCACAGCACAAGGTAACGATACTAGTATTATTCTGCGGCGGACCAGTCTTCTTTTAATCTCACACGGAGGGTAGAAAGACAAGAACCACTTCTACCAAAGGGTTACTCACAAAAGAATCACCTCCACCTAAGCGCGTCCTCGATAGCTTAGTGGAGGTCACAATGTATGCGAAAGCAACTGCCAAATGTATCAGGACATTGATAGGATACTAATGCTCTCGATTAGCGAGAATATGCAGTTTAACTGCGCTAGGAAGCAGGAGGGGAAAAGGGGTTTCCACGTGCCCCGAGGCATTTTAGCGCCATGTGAGCGATAGTAGAAAGAAAGAGAAATGAGATGAGTGTGCAGTAAGAGGCTTACTGTACCGCCAGAACGAAAACCACCGAGTGATTAAATAGATCCCAATGCATTTGGATTGTACGGCAGTTTCTGTGAGTTAAGGATTGTTACTATGGGCAAACCTCGGTGTAGTACTTTGTGGGTTAGGCGAAGACTGCAGAGGCCTTTGGGGTTCCAATCAATACAGTCGTATACTTCAGATTATCATCCCGGCTAGATGGCGGTATGCAAAGTTGGCAACAATCAATTCAATCTCGTCTGGCTTGGTGTAACAAATACACTTTTATATTCAGTCCGTACCCTATTAGATGAAATTGAATCGATTATTACCAACTCTGGTGGCATAAGTGGATGTAGTGGCCATCGGCTATAGATTATTAGGGTCTTGCGGCATAGCACATGGTGCTTTGGTGTCTTGTCAAGCCCGCATGAACAGCAGTTTAGCTCAGGCTGGTTGAAGAAACGCTTGTATGGCAGACACCGCCAGTGATCTGGTACGCGTATGGTTTTCTGTGCGATGATTATAACACAACCCAATACGATAGTCGAATAGAATGCGTTGCAACCGCTCAACCTCATATCTAAGCCTGGTTGGGCCTTCGATGGTGGTTGCACTGCTCAGGGGACTTTGTTCCAACAAATCATTCATCTACACCGTTATTAGTGCAACGACTAATCGGATATTCAACTGCCAAAGCTAAGGCATATCTCTGGTATCGCGTAATCCAAGTCTACTAGCAAAAGCAAACCGAACCACTAGAACATGTACATCTGAATAGATAAAGCTGGTCTCAGTAACGCCCATAAAGTTCTCACCCGCGATAAAATCAGCAGAGAAAGTAGAAGGCCAAGGTGGCATTAGAGACACAAATATCTGAGAATCAGAGGCGCTTCAGGCTCTACCTCAGTGCCCAAGATTTTGCTTTAGTATCAAAACGGAAGAGGGCAAAAGATATGCTTTGTGAATTGACTTCCAAGGTTGTCACGCATTTTTCTGTTGAACTACAATAGCTAGTGATGATGTCACAGGATATCCAATTGAATGCGCCATAAGTTACTTCCCTGCGCAGCGTGGCCCAGAATTTAGCGGAGGTCACTGCCTGGGACGATGGAGATGGCAACAAGTAGATAAGAGTCTCGGCCGAGGCCGTACCTCTGTAGTGGAGGAAGAGAACACAGGCCAGATCTGAAAAGAATAGCAAGCTGGCATGAAAATCAGCTATAGGAAGGTGAAGCGCGGCGCTCGTGTTAAGAACATGGATCGGGATCATTTCGTTCTCATCAAGCTGAAAGATTGCAGAAACCAGCCAGCGTTTTATGGCTAACATATAACTGGGCTTTTCGCCTGCATATTGTTATTATCTTTTGGCATATGGGATATTGCAGAAGAGTTCATTGTTTGGTAGTCATATTGTACTCGGCATAGAAAAGAAGAATGTGAAGCGCGGATATCAAGATGTCGTCTCCTTCCATCGAGCAGATCTTGTCTTCCGAACTATTTAAGCTAGGCCTGTAATGAAATGAAGTAAACCACTGTCGTCGCGTGTCAACACACTGTTATGTAAACTAAGCGCGTCATATACAAACCCTGAATCAACAAGGTATCTCCCACAAAACCACCACATCGGATACCGTACCCGACTCATAGGACCATGCAGGGACCACAAGTGTGATTGTTGAGTCGGTTCGGGCTAAAAAGTGAACCCGAAAGGACTTTACATGATTCCCACCGTTCCAAGCACAGCAAATGTACCCGGATGCGAAATCAGACCCACACGGAGCCGCAAACTTCTTCCCTGTCGGGACGGGAGGGCAGCGGAGCTCTCTTCCCTGCACCATAAGTTTCGTTCCGGCAGTTATGAGCTTTGGCGAGTCAAACGCAGCGACGGCGCAAGTTTAACCATGGTTGAGTAATGTAAGCAAAGCGCAAGCGTAAGTGTGGCGGAACGCCAGCGAATTTAAGCTCACGATCCAAATTCAAAATTGGCTTTTTAGGCAGATACTGATCGTGCACATCGAAGTGGGTGCTGCTGACAGGTACGCCCGAAGGCGTTGTTCGCGCACAATGATATGAGAGGCTTAAGGAAGGCATTCCGAGCGCCAATAAATCGCTGGTGTTATTGAATGACGATTGGATGTCGGATGGGAAGGTCCGACTGTATATAGTGGAGCCGAGCTGGTAGACAGACGGCAGTCAAGTTCGAAAATGCCAAGAGTGATAGGGCCGAATGTACGGGTATTTGAAAAGTGTTTGTAAGTGGATGCTCGAAACGAGGTGCAGTTGAATCGCCATGCATGGTTCGTACTATGTGCGTAGGACGATGAAGGGGAACGTTGATGACATTTTCTAGAGCATCGTGTGTATGAGAGATGGAGAAGATGTGGCTGTCAAAATTGTAAATGCATATATCAATATGAACAAGGGGGTATCGTTTTGGTGTGAGCAAGCTCCTGCACATGACCAAAAAAAGTCAAAAAAAATCAAAAACAGCGTCATTCGTCCGTTCTCTCCTTCCCCTTGCGTGTCGCCCATGTCTGCTTGTCCTCAAGGGTGAGTCCTTCCCATCTTGAAATAACAGCATCCATCCTTGAACTTTCCGCGTCCTTCGTAACCGTAACCAACCGCGTGTCCGCAATATACTGACTACTGACCAGTTCGGCAGCTTTCTTTGTCCACTCCTCGCTCGTACAATAGTCCAGTGCTCCCTGTACTCCTGAGGGTAACTGTACACCGAGCGCCTCACATCTTTGGGTCAGAAGTCGAAATATTGGCTGTGCATAATAGCTGTAGCTGAGCAAGATTGTCAGGGCGCGAAGACAAGTTACGAGGCCTTGATATCGTTCATCGCGTTCGCGCTGCGGTAGACTGGGATCGTTGTACGAGATTTCTTCCAGCGTGCCAAAGCTAGCCACTGTGATGCCATGTATAACGAATGTGATGGCGTTTGACCAGCCATGGTGAGTATCGTGGAGAGCAACCAAGTCCCGTATCTCTCGAAGTGAGGCCGACATCATAGATCTGGCATGGTCAACGTACGGTGTCGCCTGCTTTGTTGTTGTTTCACGGTCCGCGACGGCTTGGAAGAGCTTGAAGACATTGACGTTATATTGCATACTATCACTGATTAGCAGAACGGTATCGAGATAGCGCTCACGATACTTACCCACAAAGTAGATGCACTTGTGATGGATATTTGCGAGGATCTAAGCTGGCAGGACGTGAATCCCACCATGACTTTAGCCGGACATAGCATGCTTCAACCCGTCCTGTGTCATTTGTACCATGCGGGCTGGTGTATTCGTCGTTTTGGAAAATGGAGACGCAGTCAAGGAGGATAACATGTAGCGCACATTCATAGCGGAAAAGAGCTGCCAAGATACATTAGCTTCGCTAAATCCAATGAAGTGTTTTGACCTACGTTCGGCATCCTGGTATGGTATTGGCATTGAAGGCAAATTCTCGATGACAACAGGGAACGAATATGTTATGGACATTGATCTTATTCTATGTTAGTATCGCTTTGTTCTGGTCGGTGTAAATTCAAACTTACAACTGGAAGTTGTACAATGCCCAAGCGGTTACCGCGCGCGCTCTTTTCCATCTATCGACAGAAATATGTGACGGTGTTACGTCTGTATGCGGAGACCCATAGTAGAAAAGGCCTAGCTTCTGGGATGTGACACATGCTTCGAGCAGGAATCTTTGCCCGTCTCTATCCCGACCATACTTTGCAAGTACTAAGTCTTAAGGCATTTGTGTCAGCTCAAGTCGTGAATCGCCAAGGGAGCGTAAGCTCATTGACGATGAATCCTGTAACGATGCACCTACAGAAAATCATGCCAGCTTGTACTTTAGTCAAACTATCTTTACCATCTTCGAGGTCCCATAGTCGCCGGGCCTCATAATAGAAGGAAGTCTGGATGGAGTTTTCGGAAAATGGCTTGTTTCGGTCCTTGACAGAGGAAGAGTGAAACTGATGCATGGTCAGTTGCTTTTTTGTAACTTGACTGAGTATAGCTGAAGAGTAGGTAAACCACGACTTACACAAGCAGAAGCCAGCACGACGTTGACCAAGAGTTCTGAACAAAAGTCCTTACGGCCACACGACAAATCCGCCAGGAAAGCATCTCTGTCTAAGAAATGGTAATAGACGTACTCCCTTTTAGTCCAAATCGTGAAGAGATGAGCCAGAAAACCGGCATCGTTGGTAACTCGTGTCCAATTGCCTATGTAGCCCAGTCGAGGATCGGCGGCCAAGTCACCCACAGCTGCAGAGGTAGGAGTCTGTAGAATCGCCTCAATGGAAGTGGGCCTCGGCAGAGAGCTTTGACTGTCTGTGCTGGAGTTGGTCAAAATCGCCCCCGTGTGCCGCATGCACTCCACTCACCGAGCTGACAGATCTTGAGTGTGCCTCCGTCGTTGGGTAGCTGGGCCGTCAAAACCCATAGGAGGAATACCAGGGTAAGGCAAGTTGTACGACTCCAAAGCACTGGGTGAGTCCAAGGCCTGGCGTAGTGGAGGTAGCGTCACGGAAATACCAGGCTCCCGTTCGTAGTTGTTTGACGATGATGTCTGCAAAGACTGACGAGTGATCAGGTCCCCATGACGAACAAAATCTGCAAGCTCTTGAATGCGTTGTGATGGAGGCACGTCTGGTGAGTTAGCTCTGATACGCTTGAGGACTTCCATAGCTTCTTGTTCAGGACGCAATCGAAGGAAGTCGTAGAGTTGGCGTAGGTTCGAGAGTTCGCCCTGCATCTCTTCATTCTTTCGTTTCATCGCCTGCGAAGGCTTTTCATTAGGGCCGAGTTCGTATACGCAATCGGTGTCCTTCTGAGTACAGCATGTGCAGATCGGACGGTTGCCATCACATTTCGACTTTCGTTTTCTGCACGCAACACATGCTCCGAGCGTCACAGTACGTTTCGGTTTTGAAGTCAAAGCCGGCCGAGTCTGTGGTTGTGGTGCTGGCT
This sequence comes from Leptosphaerulina australis, assembly GCA_026120165.1. Taxonomy (NCBI): domain Eukaryota; kingdom Fungi; phylum Ascomycota; class Dothideomycetes; order Pleosporales; family Didymellaceae; genus Leptosphaerulina; species Leptosphaerulina australis. The sequence continues at coordinate 6,256 of JALRMI010000387.1, forward strand.
CTTGATCCATAGGCGCTGGTTGAAGTACCCGGAAGTTAGACATGACGGCAATACGCTCCAGTCGATGGTGAATGGAAGGAGATCGACCATCCTAAGGAAGAAGTTCAAAGTAAGTGGGCACCAGCCCTAAAAACCCCCACGAGTCAGGGATGAAAACCGAACTGGTGAAAGACAGATTGATGACACCGCAAGAGGAAATGCTCATGATATTAGAGGGCAGGATTTTCTGTGGGGAAGGCATGCCGGCGGGAAGGTAGGGACGAGCTTCCACAGCCACCGCGGCAAGGTCGTTCAACCAGCAATACCTGGCTTCGGCAGGCTCCAAATACCGAAGCCTGTCAACCTTCTGGACTGATGACATAGCAGCGATCTTATGAGCAGTCCCAGTTGGCGGTCCCGGTCGTATAAGGCATAGGACAGGCGGAGGGGTTTAACATCCACAAGACCAGCGTTCTACGGATCAGCACGCCAGGATCTCTACGACTTTGGTAAACTTCGGCAAGTTATTCGTTGCGGGGCTAGGTCCGTTCGCACAGACTGGAGGCTTCGCCGTGCATCAAGTTGTCCGACAGGCGCCGCCCGTTAGTTTTCCGATCCAACAGCCTGTGCAAGTCTGCTTCCGTTACTTGTTCGTATTAACTTGTGATCTGCCACACGAAAACGTAGTCGCTTGATTGCAACCTTAAGTGTTGATTTTGTCGATTTCTTGCCTAAACGCAGACTCCCTTCGAACTGACTCAATCCGGAGCGGATCGCGATCCTCTGTCATTATAAGAGAGTGGGCTCGGAACATGCCGCTGACTGATATTACAAGTTGAGAGCAGTGGAAATCATCGGTTGTAGCGAATCAGGGCGTCATTCACTATCGGGATTAGACTCCGCACAAGTCATGTTCTCATGCGTCCAATCCCAAACGCAGGTAATCATCGATCATCCATCGCACGAAGAGCGTCGCTGGACTAAAAGAAGGCGTTGCGAAAGGGGTTAGGACCGATAGGATTAGGGGTCTGCCCCGTCATGTCAAGACGCTTGGGTGTGACCATCCAGGCTGTTAGGTCGGAGAGTCGGGGCATGTTGATGGTTTTGGTCGAAACCAGCTCGCTCAATTGACAACTTCTGAGACCTGCAGTAGATTGCACGTTTCCGGAAAGCGAAGCCGTTTGTGATACCAATCGCAAACCCAAATAGTTCCCAATCACACAGATGTGAGCAAAGAGACAAACTGGGGTAGATCTACGCATAAGGCTGAAGCATTTCATCTCATGTCCGCACTACATTGTTTGCCACCATCAAGGGTGATGGCCCGGCCATGAAAATGATTGCCAAAGTTATGGCCGACGGCAGACCAGATAATAGTGGTGAGAGTATCGACATGAATCGTTTACCTTACTGCAATCTACAAAGATTAGTTACTGTGTATGAGCATTGATGTATTGCGCATCAGCGGTCATCTTGCTGAACGACGATAGTTGAATGGGTAGTGATGGTGGTGTGAAAGGGCATCTTACCGTTGGTTATGCTTCAAGAAGGCCCTGCTTATGACTATGCTTGCAGATTCGTTCCCATCGATCCGCTCGGACCGATATAAAAGCAATAACACTACGAGCACATGCCCATTCTGTGGTAGTGCGCCCACTCAAAGCGAATCGAGTAGTCCATCTCGTACGATACTCTTACCAAAAACTACACTCAACATTTCGCCACTCACCGAAAAGACTACTCTCGCTACTTTTTATGATTAGTTTAGGAAGTGTCGCCGGTGTGCTGGGTGTGCACTGCCTGACGTAAGCTACGCGTCCATTTGCGTGCGGTAAGCCATGTGCCAGTGGCGTTAACCGGGAGCGCTCATTGCAGCTGACCGAACGATGCGTCAGCGAACTATGAAGGTCCCAGGACCGAGACGTTGAAAGAGGCTAAGGTTATGGCGATATCAACCGGATCGTATGCGTCAATTGCTGTCACGAAAGCTTCCTATACTTGTATCTCACTGCATACGCCGCAGTGGATGAAATAGATTGTCGAATGAACCGTCTTTCACGCAACGCTGCTTTCCTGCGAGATGGATGTACACCGTCGAGCGATGACACCTTGGCGCCTGCAGCAACGGAGTGATCAACAACAACACACTTGATGAGGCCAACCCCGCCCCCAAACAGGCCAAGAGAAAATTCTAGGTTCAATCCAGGAGATGGTTAATCTATCGGGACGATCCAATGGAAGGGTTGTGAAGGAATGCTGAGCTAGCGAGTAGGATGAAGTGGGGAAAGGAGGTTCCTTAAGATTGCGGGGACTTTTTGCCGGGTAACGTACTCCGCTCCGTAAAGCACTTATACTTGGCGAGGATCAGCCCCCGTTACGCATACCTGATTTGCATCCAATATGCGCATTGGCATCACGAGCAAAGTCAAAATCGCAAGTAGGGACACATGAAACGGAGTGCAGACCGGTCGACCCAAAGTTGCTCACTGCTAACGTCAACAGTACGCACAGATCCACTTTCTTGAAAACCAGCATACCCCACCAGATGAGCGAAAGCTCGTCTCGTCTTATATAGTCACAGAGTTTCAGTAGACGTCAAAATACAATTCAATCCATTGCCAACAGTGTAATTGTGGTGGTCAACTTTGCCGTTGCAGCAACATGCAGGCGTAATGATTACAGCAAGATACAACCGAGAACATGAAAATGATATCAACTAGTATTCACAGTAACTCCGTGCGTCCAGAGCCGTTGCACGTAGTTCGGAAGCTCCATGAGCTTGTACGCTTTAGTTGACGGATTAACCTCCGACAACCTGCACCCAAGAACTCAATTTGCGCCAAGATCAACCATCGATACTGGCATATAAAATAAGCATACTTAAAATGCACATCGCCACAGGAACCACCAAAGTAAGCGACCTCCAAGTCAAAGAAGCATGGAAGGCGTAGTTGAGACGCATTATCGATACTGATGTCGCGGATGTCCAGAGCATGCATGAGACAGTAGAGGTCAATTATCAGTTCCGCAAAATAGCAAAAGCAAGTATTGCTATGAAACTCAAGGGAATTAACACCGGTCAGTCATGACGTAGCACAGTCTCCAGAGGATATTCCACCAGTGTATTCTTGTCTCAGTGTAGACTTAAAGGATGCAATTGAGCTATGACAATCTTGATATGCCGTCTGTGGTGGCATGATCCAACGAATGAGCACTTGTGCTTCAAATTATGAACGTTACTATGTCGAGCAAGCATCTTGTACACAGGCTTTCAATGATAGCATAGAATGTATCATGGCCATCAAAAGACTACCACGCATCCAAAATTGGGAAATAGATTTGTTTAGAACGAACAGCTGGCGTATTGGTAACTCATCACCAAACAAAAGCGTTTTGAAGACGAGATCATATTCACTAATCATTTCATCAATTGGCTCATCGCTCTCCACCTCATGGCCCATCTTTATGTCAATCACACTTTTCAGTAAGAAGACATGGGTCTAGTACAGCATAGTAAGAAAAACAACTATGAAGTCGAAACGAGCGATTCGGTGAGCATAAGGCTTCCTAAGAACGAGAAAAAAGGGAAGAATAAATTATCTTCTGTTAGACAACTCAACTCATGCCTTCTACAACAACTTCTTTCCCGTGTTAATCCGGTTCTCTTCGGGTAGTCATACCGCAATAGGAGAATTAGTTTAATACTTCCAATTGTTGAACAGAGCAAATGTGTGTTTTCAAAAGAATAGCTTAGCACTAACATTCCGTCTTAGGACAGACAATCTATGATTGTCCTGTTTGCTAGTCTCGCTCTCTGAGACCCACTCAATGAATTGGTGGCTACATTAATGAAAGATATTCTACTGGATCCGAAAAGCAGACAATCCCTTGGATCCGCCAAACAGCTTGGTAAAGACTCTTAAATCGAATACCTGACTGTCACTGTCTGCCAGACTAATTCTGACATCCCTTGCACCCATGCCTGACCCCCAGGAACATCTAAAACAGGCAGCTGCTTCTCAGCTTACATGCCTTAGGCAGTCACGTCTCAATTAGTATGGCCAGACAGCTTCTGTCTCGATCTCAAATTCTAAAGAAGTATGAGGCAGTCTTCTCCAGTAGCTGACTGGCTCCTCAGCAATATCTTCAGCGACCAAACGTAGTACCGGAGTAGAGCTTTTCGGTATTTCTTCTACATAGACGGCCCTTCATCTATGGCACGCATGTTCAACAAAGCAATACTCTACGCATTGGAAAAGCGGCCAGATTCGAACTATCAATTTAGGTTTAACAACGCAGGTCGTTAAAGTAGCCAAACGTTACGCTACGAGGCATAGCAGCACAGGCCGTTTAGGACTGGAAAAGGTCAACGAGTAAAACAGAAGCAACTGGGCCTAATATGGTACCACACCTGTATATGTCCTATACCCTGGATCCTAACAACAATATCATTCCTATTTCTTGCTAGACCTGGCCATGCTCTTGAGAAACGAGTTTTTGATGCCTTTTGTGCCCTTAAGCTCCTTATTCCTGCTCTTGTTGGTCTCAAAGTACGCCATATCCTGTCCGCCAGAATATTCGCTCAACGCGCCAGCCGTTCTACGCACCGCACCCTTCTTCTTGCCTATACCTGACGCGTACTTGGATCCAAACGCATCGCCTGAAATGTTTTCTGTCTTCGCATCTTCATCCTTTGCGAGCAAGACATCCATGAGTAGCTCGCGACGCTCCTGCGGAGTGGCGAATGCGAGACCTGAGTGGGATTCGAGGCCTTCAAGACGCGTGATGACTTTGAATGCGTATCCTTGGTCGACCAGAAAAGCCTGTCGTTTTGAGGAATAGAACATCTCGTCAGTGTCTTTAGAGACTAGGGAGTAGAAGAACGCATTAAAACCTTCGTCATTACGACGCTTGGCTCGCAGAATGCGGCCCAGTCGCTGCGCTTCCTGCCTACGTGAGCCATAGTGGGATGAGATTTGAATAAGGCAGGTAGCCTCGGGCAGGTCCAGACTAGTGTCGCCGATCTTCGAGAGGAAGATTGTGTTGACTAAGGGGTTGTGCTGGAAGTTTTCGAGGATACGAAGGCGTTCGGCTTGAGGCGTTGCGCCGTAGATGTATGCTTTCCCTAGCTTCCGAGAGTACTTTTCCAGGGCATATACGTTGTCAGAGAAAACGATGATCTTATCGCCTCGCGACTCATGATAGTCTATGAGAAATTGACATGCTTGAAACTTCCGTGGGTTCATGATAGAGAGTAAAGCTCGTTTCTGCAGTGACGCTGGTTTGAGCCATTCCTGGTAAAACTCGGGCGTCATTTGACACCAGACCTCTGCACACTGAACTCTAGCAATGTGACCTTGTTCTGACAGTTCTTGCCAGTTAGCTTCATACAACTTGGGTCCGACCAAGAAGTTAAGATCATCGATCTTGTCATCTTCTCGCAGTAGCGTAGCAGTCAAACCAAGCTTTGCGTGCGACGCGATCTGATATGTGACCTTTTTGAAAATGTTCGCAGGTACGACGTGCACTTCGTCGGCAATCAGTAGCCCCCATTCTCTTTCTTTTATGAAGTTCATGACTTTCTCCGCATCGTGTGATCTTTTCTGAACAGTGCTAATCATCGAGTATGTACTGATAATTATACCAGCATTACGGGGAAATACGTTTTTGTTATCTGCTGTAAAAACGGCGATATCCTCTGGATTGATGTTCGACCATTTAATGAACTCGGCTCTCCACTGCACGACACTCATGGCGCTTGTACAGAGAACGATTACAGACTTCTTAACACCGCAAGCTGCAGTAATGCCGACAAGAGTCTTACCTGCACCACAAGGGAGGACGATGATGCCTGATCGAGCTCGAGAGTTAGAAAACATCTTGCTCAAGGCCTTCTCCTGATAATAACGAATCTGAGCATGAGGCTTGAGATCAATCTCTAGATTGGGATTCTTCATATCGTTGTTGAAGTCATACTCTTCGGTAAGAGGAAGGCCTATAGCTCGGCAGCGCTTGACGACTCGTTCTCTCTCATCACTCTTGATCTGAAAAGAGTGGACTTGGGCCACCTCATCGTCATCATCGTCCTCTCGTAGTGTTGCGATCATGTCTGCAGGCGCTGGTTCTGCGCCCGATGGCTGTGCAATCTGGTTCGCACCAGCAGCCAGCTTGGTACCTGGGATGGCCATCTGCCCAATCTTTGGGGCAGCTTCCTTGATCAGACCATCCGTTTGATCTGCTCGGCACTCGGCGACTATAGGATCACGAAGGAGCTTGTTAAGAATGGTGGGATCTTCACTTTCGATGAAAGACAGAGTCTTCTTCAACACTATCTTTGCTTTCCCAAAAGCCGAGGTAGACTTCTCGATGAACTGAATGATCGAGTCTGACAAAGCTGTTTTGGAGTACTTGTCGAGTTTTTCGATGATCTCCTGGCTCGAGTGTCCAACACTGACGGCCGCAAAAAGACTATGCGTAGTAAGCTGATACTCATGCATTTTCGATACACGCGACTGTGGTTCAGCAATGTTGATCAAAAAGTCTTGGGCCTCGTCGAAGAGGGGGTGGAAAGATTCGATAATGATTCCACCTGCATCGTTGATCCATAACGGACGATTTTGTTGATCTGGTTTCATGGGTGCATTTGATTGATCAGACTTCCTGAACAAATGTGCAGCAGCATCCTGAGGTCGTCCCTGTCGCGCCCGTTTTGTCATCGCCTTTACATCGAACTGGTCCTTCAGCGTATCGAACGTCTCCTGGTCACTCATGACGCCGACATCGTCGTCCCATGCATCTTCAGCCTCGACCTCAGCTGCTGACTGAAGCTTGCGTTTCGGCGGCATACTGAATCGCAGCGGCGCGCAGCGGCGCGCAGTGACTTGGAAGGACTACTATGTAAGGTGGCGCCTACAGATGCGAGAGTATTGGTGATGAGCGCGCGAAATCTGAACAACGAGGGTGTGATGGAGAATAGGTGACAGTTGGAAGTTGAAACACAATGGTGGCGGAGGTGCCTGGGAATCTATCAATGAAGCTAAGGATTATGTCATCACAACACCCACCTTACCACATGGCGCAGTGATCTAGGCCTCGATTTGCTGCTATAGTGAACGCTTTGAATAAAAACAGGACGAAGCAGATTCGAAATATATGAGTTGTGCCCGTCGACCAAGAATGTCGCGCTCTCTCACCCAAACATGTGAAGTGTTTGAGTTTGCGAGGCGGTGCATTGTTTGCCTTGTTTGCACTGCCGACGTCAATGGTACGGGGGTGTTCCCTCCATGACACCGATACGACACATGCCACATACGATGCGCACATGAACTCGTGACATGCATTCCAATGGGCGCCTCCGACTCCAAACTCACCTTCAAACAGGGCGTCTTCCGCCTGTCAGAGCCCAAGCAGATCCCCGCTGACGATGAATACTGGACCGGCTTCTGGGAGTTGCCAGAGTCGACCGAAGATGTCTTCTCGCTGTTCTCGCCCGCTGATATACGGCGTACCCGCGACAACAATCTAGCAAACCTCGAAACGCTCATCCTAGCGGTCACATCACGTCTCGTTGTTCTTCGCAACCATCCCTCCTTTCCTGACCCCGAACTTGCGCCCGAGCGAGATGCGCTCAACTGCATACGAATACTCACCAGGCTGCTGCCTTTCGTGTATGAGGCAGATCATCTGGAGTCATGGGAAGACACATTTTTCTGGGCTGAGCGGCGGAAGCGTAGCCGGCGCGGCCAGCTACTGAAGAGCGAGGTCATATTTGACGAGTCTAATCCAGACCCAACATCAACAGAGGCTGAGTCCGAGTTCACTAGAGCCAACCCTCTCGCCGAAGAAATCATCGACACACTGATTGATCTACTCTTCTTCTCTGAGTTCACACTACCTAAGGTCCAAGGAGGCAAGAACAAGGTCTCGTACGCGATATGGCAGAGCGGTGTTGGCTGCAATACGCCAGTAGTTTCTACGAAGGAGTTCGAGAGCAATAGAACAGAAATACTGCGACTGCTGCTCACGTTCGCAAGCAAATCAATGTACATGTCAGCGGCTATACTGCCAGTAAAGGGTGTCAAGGCCATTACCTATATGGCCACGTGCCCTGAGAAGCAGGTCGTGCTGTCTCTACTTTGCTCAATGCTGAACACGGTGTGTTCTGCTATACCCCATCTCAATCTGACGCTGACATCTGTAGACTCTAAAGTACAATCCTGCGACATGGCGCGTACCGTACGACCATGTGGTATTCAAGGATCAGAGACAGATACTGGTTACATACTGCCTACAGTTTCTCCTAATACTGATACTGTACCCCATACCTGAAGCTGGAAACGGACCTGCGCCGAAAAACTTCTTCAGGTATTTTCTTGGGCGCTTGCATCGGCCACAGGATTTCCAATTCCTAGTCGATGGCATGACAAGGATTCTGAACCAGCCTGTGCGTCAACCACTTGTTCATCGAATGTCGTGAAGCTAATTATTGATAGTTGCAAGCAAACTCCTCGTACTTACCTGGCAGTCATAAGTCGCTCACATGGGCGCCTGAGATGATCATGCTGTTTTGGGAAGCTCTACAGTGCAACAAGCGCTTCCGCTCCTTCATAATTGACACAGACCGAGCGCATGACTTTGTAGTTTTGGTGCTGTACTTTGCGATTGATCAACGAAATGATCCTTCAAAGCAGGGTTTAGTGCGTATGTGTGTCTTCGTGCTTCAGACATTGAGTGTCGAACCTCAGTTTGGCAAGAGCCTGAATAAGACCTTCGAAGGCCAGGACTCCCTGCCACCTAGCATACGAATACCCAACTTCCACGGCACATATGCGGATTATGTCATCACAGTATGTTGCAAGAGATTGCATATTGGTATCAACTGACATTTGTAGTCCATTTACACACTGCTCACTACAGGCAAGGGCAAGTTGGACGCCATCTACCCTGCTCTGCTTGCTATCTTGAATAACATTGCGGCATATGTGCAAAATCTTGGGCGTGCGCCCAGCTCAAAAGTTCTTCAGCTTTTTGCCTCGATGTCATCGCCCAGCTTCCTGCTGGCCAACGAGAACAACCACACCCTTCTGCATTCCTTGCTGGAAGCGATCAATGCTATGGTCGAGCACCAGTACCAGCGTAAAGCTCACGATCATTCACTCCGCTACATACTGGCTAATTCATTAAATAGACAACCCTAACTTGGTGTACGCCATCATACGTTCGAAAAAGAAGTTCCAATCGCTGCGAGACTTCACACTAGAAAGTGGTCAAGAGGAGATCGAACGCCAGAATCAGCTGCGCAAGGAAAGTGGCGCAGATTTGTCGAGACAGACGTCAATCGATAGTCTGCGCAGTCCCGTAGTAGCCCGTACACCGTCACTGGGTAACGTGCCAGAAGAGAATAGTGCCTTTGCCATTGGCAGCGATGACGAAGACTCTGACGCGGAAGACGCGAGCCCGCCGCCGCAACCACGATCTCCCGTACAATCACCACCAGGCGGTTCGCGAGGTGTGTCAAGAAGTGCCTCAATAGCCTCTTCAATCGATGAGTCGGTACCTCTCCAATTGCGCGGCATGTCCGAAAAAGCACGCGGCAAGATGCCCGTGGGCCAACCTACCTTCTCACGCCAGAACAGCATGACAAGTCTCGCCAGTATGAGCGCGACACCCATGCTCGGCGCAAACGAATTTTTCACGCCGTCAGTGACATGGGTAGGCACTACCTTTCTTACCACCTTATTCACATCATGCTGACAAGAAAAGCTCGAATCCTGGCTTTCAGAGCTTCCCCTTCATACGACTTTGATGCTTATCCAGACGTTGTCCCCCAAACTGGAGTCTAGCGAAGACACAGCCTCAGCCCTTCAAACCATCCAACAGACGACTGTTCCTGGCATAGACCCTTCACCGATCCGCGTGCACCTCTTCGAATGGTCAACGCTCTCACTCGGTTGGTACGAGTCCCTTCTTTGGGGATTCATATTTGCATCCGAGATGGTCGTCGCCAAAGGTACAGCGGGTGTGTGGAACAAGACGAGCATCAGGTTGTTTAGAGTACAGCAGAGCGAAAGTCAAACGCCGAGTTTGCTGGCCCCAAGGGGCGCGGTGGATGCAGTGGGGAGCAATTTGGTGCAGAGAATCGGGAGTTTGAATCTCAGAGGCACAGCGCCGACTCAGGCGGGGAGGGGTGCGAGTACGAGCACGAGTGCAGGTGCAAGTGGCAATGCGGGAGCTCAGGCGAGCGTGAGGGACGTTTAGTCCATTGCAAGTCTACTGCACTCTGCCCTGTTGGGTACTGTGGTGATATGGAGGCGTATACGGCTCAGGCTCGCCTACTGGGGGTGTATCGGTACTTTGCAACTTCATCTGCATGAGCGGCGCTGATTGGTGTTCCTGGTTGGCGACTCACTCTCGCTGCTCGCTCGAGCAATTAACATGTCGATCGCTGGACCCTGAGTGGCGGTGCACAGCCGCAGTGTGGCGACATATCACGAAGCTTGGGCGTAAGATGAGACAACGGTGGTACAGCCAACCAGAATTTACGAACTATGAAAACACATTGTCTAGAGCTGCCTTTTGTTGCCAACAGATGCTGGCTGATACGCGTCCCTCATGCATGCTTGACGTACCCCAACAGTTCATTGCCTTTTGAAGCAGTGCCCTACATTCTCGGGGATTCCGTCTGGCCAACATACCATCCTGGTGTACTATGGCGCATATGTCAATCTGTTCACATATACTACGAGGTCCCAACTGTTTTCGATGAATGTTCTGCTGATAATTCAAGCTAGGCAACGTCTTGTTGGCATCCTTGCGTATATCAATCATCCAAGATGAGTCGAATGATGCAAACGATACAGGAGGATATCGAGGCCATTGTACCGTACAGCATGCATGTGAGTATGTCTGCTGCCCTGACCTTATACACTCTAAATACGAAGCGTTAGGTCTCGTCTCGGTATCTAGAATTAACCAAGAAAAAGCTCGAGCTTACACGGTTACCACACGAAAATGAGACACTAAACCAAGAGCAACAGTGGGCGCTCGGAACACCGAAAAGCGTCCTTGAGCCACTGCTGGATCACTGGTAGGTTGCCATGTTGTCCTGGTGGATATAATGGCTGACAACCGTGGCAAGGCTTGAGATTTATGATTGGCGCGCTGAAGAAGATATCTTCAACTCGACGCTTCCGCAATTCCGCACCTTGATATACCTAATCTCTCGCAACAATAGCAGAGAGAAGAAGTCAATTCGCATGCATTTCGTACACAAGCGCTCGAACAGCGCCAATGCTATACCTTTGCTATACTGCCATTCCTGGCCAGGAAGCTTCGTAGAGGTACAACGCATCATCAACGAACTTGTAAATCCCCAAGGAGATGAGCTGCCTTTCCACGTTGTGTGTCCCAGTATACCAGGCTTTGGGTTCAGTGACGCCAGTGAAGACCCGGAGTTCGGGGTGCATGGGGTAGCAGAGGTGTTTGCAGCGTTAATGAGGAGGCTGGGGTACGAGAGTTGGGTTGTGTGTGGAAGCGGATGGTAAGTCGAGGATGTATGGTATGGGAGTTAATGTGCTGAAAATGTGCAGGGGGTTCGACATTGCCCGGGCGCTAGCAATGAGAGAGTCGAAGAGGTGTCTAGCCGTGCATACATGCAATCCAGTTTTCACTGCGCCGACTATTAAGCAGAGGCCTCTGCTATGGATGAAGTGGCAGCTGGCAAGGCTAACGAAAGCAAAGTATCCCGTACTGAGCTTTGGTTATCTTCCAACAGAACTGAAAGCACCTGTAGGGCAGGGCCCATCAAAAGCTGATAGACAACCACTTGGCCCAACAAAGCACCAGCTATTTTCGCAACGACCACAGACTCTCGCTTTCTCACTATGTGACTCTCCAATTGGACTGCTGGCCGTCTTGTTAGATCTCGTAGCTGCACAGGGCCCAGCACTGTCTCTGCATGTGCGACCGAGGTCGCCATTCCTGGACCCTGGAGAACTGGAGACACAGAACTGGGAATACGAGACGGCTGGACACGAGCGGATTAGCTCGAACAACACAGTGAAGGCAATGCAGCATGGAAACTCAGGTGATATTACACGGGCTGATGGACGGCCATGGGGCCAAACGGATATTTTGAATTGGACGATGATGTAGGTTGCTGCGCCTATTCTACTGAAGTACCATGTACTGACCTACCGTAGGATGTGGTTGCCAGGCGCCGAAGCTGGACTTCGTTGGCTACGCAGAGCTCACATCGAGACTTCGGTCGCGAGCTGGAGTAGCTATTGCACTGTGCCACTAGGTATCAGCAGCTTTCGAACGCACGCTGTCCCAACGCCATTGATGTGGGGTTCAGCTTCTTGGCCAATTGCATGGATTGGCAGAAACCAAGAAGTGTCTGAGATACCAGCGTGGGAAGCACCAAGACAATTGGTGAAGGACATAAGAGAATGCTTTACTCGACTATTGGAGGATCGACTGAAGACTGAGTCTTCTGATGTGATAGTTTGATGTGATAGTCTGATGTAATAATCTGGTATGTAGATCACATGCTGCTTCATAAATCACTATTTGTATATAGAATACATAGTTCCATAACGTAACGATAGATAATTTTTATGGATAGTGCTTATGATAAGCATAAAATGGATGAATTGAGTTGCTGGAATTCCTCGATTTGAGTGTTCGCATCACGATGCTAAGTACGAGCCGGATCGTCGATTTCTGGAACGTGCTCCAGGGATTGTTCGTTATGCGAGCCGTGCCTGCTCCAGCCAGAACGGCGGGCGGTGACGACAGAGCGTTGGGCCAACACCCGCAAACCGCAATTTTCTTCTGCCCACACGACCCCGTTGTTAAGAGACAACAGCACAGCAGCAATCACTTTGACCTGCTCCCCTCTAAGTCAGCCCTCAGCTTCACGTAGGTTACAGCTTCTCATACCTATCATTCATCCATTATTCAGTGGCTGTTCGCAATCCGCAAAATTCGCACACACACTCACTTGTCACAGTTAAGGCCCAACTGCAATTGCATTGCCCCCCTTCACCCTATATTAACCGTACCGCGACACCGGCAAGCTGGCAGACCTACTATCTACGTTTTCAAGTACTGCATAGGCTGTGATAGCCCGCAGACGCTTTTTCCTGCCCCACTTCGCTGTTCCATGCGTCAAGAGGATCTGGTACGCTTTCTGTCCAAGCCTGCGAAGTGAGTCTGATCTCCACCGCGTTATTCCAACTATATCGCCAGGTTGATACTCTCACTCTCTACAGTCTGCTGACCTGGCATAGGCCTAGATAACACGCGCTACTCCAACACCCCACCATCAATCTTTACCACCTTTGAGCAGATCCCTCGTCTGCTGGACCCGATACTTTCACAGGGTATCGGAATCTAGTTGGTCGAGGCGCAACGACTGACACCATTCCGCGGCGCAAAGCCTCGTATCTTCCCCCCAACTCCCGACCTCCCTAACGTCCTCTACGGTCGTTTTTTAGTCAGAACACCTGCTGCTGGCACCAGCCAGCCTCTTCAATCACAGTCCCTCGTGGGCCTTCTCTCCTCAGCCAAGCACCGCATTGCTTGTCTGAGTAGCAGACTGTGCTTCACTGCTCGTCAGTCAGTCAACCGCTGTAAGAAGCTTCACGAACACGCTCCACGCAAACGTCCAGACAACGAATACTCCGTGCGCACCGGCGCCCCATAGCTAAGAGATGGTCGCTACTGAAATCCCCAAGCACTACACTGCGTCGCCGTCTTCGCATATCGGCACCCCGCATTTGACCATCAACAAAGAGGCGACCGTCGACCTAGACTCCACCAATTCGTTTGAGGGCCCTGAGAAGCTTCTTGAAGTATGGTTCAGCTCTTCAGCCACCGACCTGCCCGGTCAGGCCGGTCCACTTGGTCTCAAGAAGGTGTCTGCTGAGATCTGGAAGGAGATGCTCGATCTCGTCAATTGCAAGGTCCTTTCCGTCATTGAGTCTGAGCATGTCGATGCCTATCTGCTCTCAGAGTCGAGCATGTTTGTCTTCCCTCACAAAGTGGTGCTGAAAACCTGTGGCACTACCACGCTCCTTTGGGGCCTCACTCGTCTCCTAGAGATTGCTGCTGTTAATGCAGGTTTTCCCTACGTTGAACCACGACCTGGCTCTGGGCTCGCAGCTACTGCCACGCCATACCGTGTCTTCTATAGCCGGAAGAATTTTCTTCACCCCGAGGCGCAGCAAGGACCTCACCGCAGCTGGCGCGATGAAGTTCGCTTCTTGGATCAACGTTTTGAGGGCGGCAGTGCCTATATGATTGGCAAGATGAACGGAGAGCACTGGTATCTCTACATCACGGGTCCTGACACCAGCTTGACCCCCCCTCCTAGTCCCGATTCTGAGAAGGTGGATCGCCCTGAAACCAAGACCAAATTTGTGAATCTTCCAGAACGTATGCTGCCCGAGATGAACACTGATGAGGAAGAGGACGAGACTCTGGAAATACTCATGACTGACCTCGATGAGAAGAATGCCCGTCAATTCTATCTTGAGGACGCGAGTGCGGTCGCGGAAGGTCGCTATGTTCAGAGGACTCGTGAGGCTCGCAAGAATGCTATCCAGTCCCTTGGTTCTATTCCTGAGGGTGAGTGCGAGAGCCTTGGTGGCTCCACGGTTCTCAACTCTACTGCTACCACCCATATTTCTGATGAGAGCTTCGACGTCTTTGAGCAAACTTCTTCTGATCATTCTGGTTTCAACTCTGATGAAGAACTCACATTCCCAGAGGAGTTGACTACCGAAGGTCACACATTGGGCACTGTCGTCTCTGAGCACTGTGGCCTGGCTGACGTCTACCCCACCTCGAAGTATCCTGATGCTCGCATCGATGCCTACTTGTTCACTCCTTGTGGTTTCTCTGCCAACGGCGTTGTGCCCGCCCCGGGCGGCGCGCCTAACGGCTCTAAGAAAGGCTCCGATGCTACGCACTACTTCACTGTTCACGTCACCCCTGAGCCCCATTGCTCCTATGCCTCGTTCGAGACAAATGTCCCTGCCCGTCAGAGCGGTCGCGAGACTGCCGACGTCATTGAGCATGTGATTGGCATTTTCAAGCCAGGCCGCTTCAGTATCACTCTGTTTGAGGCCAAGCCTTCACCGGATGAACTGCCCGGCAAGAACGTCGAAAAGAGCAAGCGCGTTGAGACAATTCCTGGATACCGTCGTGTTGATCGCATTGTGCACGACCTTGAAGGTTATGACCTAGTTTTCAGGTACTATGAGCGTGATGACTGGAAGGGTGGCAAGCCCAGGTTGGGAGAGACATACTGAAGATCGTTATCGAAAGAAGAGATCTGGACGGAACAGTTTTTGGTGACTATTTGCGGCTTGTCGCTGAACAGTTCTTCTGCACATCTTGTCTGGCTTGTTCTTGTTCATGCTTAATACACTATCCTTTTGAAGAGTTGTTCTTGCTTTACAACACATGCGTACGGCTTTGTAGTGATTGTCTTTGCCCATCTGTCTTGGATGAACAGTACTGTGTTACAGCGGTGTTCCGTTGCATTTCATTTATGTACCCGACATGCACCTGGGCCCACTGTACCGGACGCACAACATGACAACTATGCCCTGCTTCAATCGACTCAAGCAGCACGATTGACATCTAGCGCAAAGGTTTCTCCGCAGTCGAAATGTCAGTATCGCACAAGCCAACCCTTATAAACTGGCGCTTATCTAATTTGACCTGCTGTAACATCTGCCACCACTTGCCACACACTCAATGTAGATGCGTAGCCTTGAACTGCAACTCTGTCATTTTGCTTAGACAGACAACCTTCGCTTCGTTATACGCGTATTGTGAATCATCTGGCTGCCAATTGAGAGGTTTTTGACATTCGCTTTTCATTGATGCGACCGCAAAACTTTTACATCAACTCCTGGGGCAATCATGCAACTTTAGTTAGCCGCCTCTCGCTCTGCATGCTTCAACTTTTCATCCTTTTTAATCGAGCTTGTGTGTATCTTCAGCTGCTTCATGTCTGCCTTTAGCTTGCCTTTCCTACTTTAAATTCTACGCCGCGTCATGACAGATACCTGCTTCACGCTTCTTGCTCAATAGACAGAGAACGAATTCATTATATCATTCATCATTATGTTTGAGAGATAGAACCTTAGAGTTACTGCTGTGCTTACTTCTATTAACAGGCATTTTTTCACGCCATGAGTCTCGTGGTAGAGAAGCTGTTTTCTCACTGGGATGTAGTGGAGTAAGTAGGCAAGCCTCTGTGATTTCCAACTGTGCTTATCTTTCACTGAGTTGAAAAGGGACGGAATTGTATCTAGAGGTTGTGGTACTCCATGGAAGGGGGAGCTCACAGGTGGCACGTGGTTTCACTATGCTCCTTAACCATGCATACTCCCCATATCGAGATGGAAAGAAGACACGAAATGTAAGCAAAGCTGTTGAGTGACCTCGATTAGTTTACCATGCTCCAGCTGCGAGAATATTGGCAGTATTCCTAACATTGAGCATTCTCGATCTTGTATATTCGTTCCCTCTCTATCTTCAAAAGGTTTTCCAATCACCGATCTGTTTCAACTCACTGCGTGAATGAGTGACTACATTATGAGCAATCCTTCTCCGCTGAAAGACAAGCTAGGTGACGCTGGCAATTCTGAGGCTTCTGTGGCATTATGTGTGAATCTCTCAAGAATTCTCCCAGAGTTGAGAGGTGCTATATCCGAAACTTTGTAAACTCCAGGTCCAGGTGCTATGGAAATGATACAAGGCCGAGGCTTTGGATCAAAGGGAGAATGTTGTCCTTTTAAGAGGGAAGCCATTCCATAATCTTGTGGATGTGTTGTATTAGACAATATTCATAGTTTGATGCGAAAAGATTGAGGCAGAGCACGCTCAGTATGTGGGTCAGATGTGGAGAAACTTCATGCTAAACGATCTTCTTGTAGTACTAGTTCCTTATAGAATCCAACGCCACACGAGGTCTGTGGCCATTTGTTATCAATGGCCGCCACTTTTTTTCGTGACATATTTGTTGGCGCAGCGGCCATACACTTGCTCAAGCCAGGTGGTACCTGTATCATTGTTCGCTCATCTAAACCAGAATGTAGTGAAACATATTTATTGCTTCATCAAACCAATGCTTTCAATACGGATCGATTTTGCTACTCTCCTAATTACCTGCTGAATGAGACCTGGGCAGAACACAGATCTATGAACGCACACACGTCAGGTGTTGTGCTTCAGTCGCCGTTGCCATATTAGGGCTATAACCCAGTCCAAAATGATATTTCTGAAGATACGCTTCGGCCTGGCAACTACTATGATCACGAAGCCCTTTTCATTCATGTTATCTGTTTGACTAGTGTCCATTCAATATTGGCAATTTTGTGTTGCGCCAGATCAGAGCACGGCTCTTGTTCATTACCAGCATCGGTGGCATGTCGACCAAGGCCTAGGCCTCATCTATGAAGGTACAAGGCGAGGTTCGTGCTTGTCCGTGATATTTGTAGCCTAGCTATCAGGGCCCTGGTTCTTTCAGAATCCTTAAAGCAAAGTCGAGCATCGTGATTATTTTAGAATGCAAGCGATTTATTGCGAATCACTCCGCACAATTAATAAGCTCCTCATGTTGCGGGCTGGACTTTCGAAGTGTCGATATTTCAGCTGTGGGGGACTGTGAAACAGCTTCATGACCTAGCGTCAATGTTGAGCTGATTAGCCGTTCTAGTAAAAAAAAGCTTTTACCATGTTTTGAAGCATACATCCCAGTAAATTTATCACCAATTGGAGCCATGTTTGTAGTGATGTTTGTAGTGAAGCTTGGCGTTTGTCGGGATGCATGCGCATTGAGTACACGGACACAGAAATGATCCATCTTAATGGCTAAACCTTTTCTTGTCAAACGACAAGATTTTGATCGCTTGCCCAGACACTGCTCTGATGGTTAATGCTGGTCTTATTATAGCAGATATCATACGTCCAGAACATATGTTCGAGCTGATCATATTTTACGAATGTATCCACATTGCATCAGGACAACATTTCATTCATTACATCAAACTTTCCCACATCAATCTCAGTTTGACTGACCAAGAATAATGACAGTGCTGTAGTTTGAAACAGCCTTGTTTAGAACTAGCCAACCATCGAGACACTTGGATTTCTACATTTGGGTTTTTGCATGTCTTTAACCGGTCATTACCCCAGAGTTCACTAAGCAATCAAGCAATAGCCGCCGGAAGCTTCATCTATAGTGCTAAGCCTCCTTCCCCACATCACCAAAATGAACAGACATTAACAATGTCGGACCTTGAGCGAGTTATGCTAGGCACCGAGATTGCTCAGGTAGATCGTTTGATTATGGCCATGTTCACAACGCTAACAGATGTACTCTCATCAACCGGATATCAACCACTTCACCACCATATAAAAGAGTCGGACCCAATCAACATCGTTTCTTTCATCAACCAATCTTCTCGACGCTCATTTCTAGATCTGATATTCTTCACCCATCGAAACCATGAAGTTCTCCCTCATCGCTCTCCTCAGCGCCAGCGCCTTGGTCAGCGCCGCTCCAGCAGCAGACCCTGAACCACTCTTTTCCCGTCAAGCATCCCAAAGCATTCATGATGCCATGGTGCGCAAGGGCAAAAAGTACTTCGGTACAGCTACGGATCCCAACCTCCTTAACGTGCAGAGCAACAGCGCTATTATCAAAGCAAACTTCGGTCAAGTCACGCCAGAAAACAGGTGCGCTCCTTTTGCATACATCCCACTTACATCCAGTTTCAGATAGATATTTTTCAAGATGTCTAAATTGAGCTTCATGTGGGTTGAAATCCATGCTGACCCGTTCATATAGCATGAAGTGGGATGCCACTGAGTCCACACGCAACAAGTTCAACTTTGGCAATGCCGACCAAACTGTTAACTTCGCCACTTCAAACAAGAAGCTGATCCGTGGTCACACCACTGTCTGGCACTCCCAGCTTCCGTCCTGGGTCAGCTCGATCAACGACAAGGCGACCCTGACCTCTGTGATGCAGAACCACATCACGACGCTTATGACGCGTTACAAGGGAAAGGTATACGCCTGGGACGTCATCAACGAGATGTTCAACGAGGATGGAAGCTTCAGGTCCAGCGTGTTCTACAATGTGTTAGGCCAGGACTTCGTCCGCATTGCTTTCGAAGCAGCCCGCAAGGCTGACCCGGCCGCGAAGCTCTACATCAACGATTACAGTATGTCCCACCTCCTCTTTCAACTGGAAGTCCTAACACAAGACAGACCTTGATTCTGCTTCCAACGCCAAAACACAATCCATGATCCGTAACGTCAAGGCCTGGCGCAGCGCTGGCATTCCCATCGATGGTATCGGTTCGCAAGCCCACTTGAGCTCTGGTCAGGGTGCCGCTGCGCCCGCTGCTATGGCTGCTCTCTGTGCTGCTGCGCCCGAGTGTGCGCTCACAGAGGTTGACATTCAAAATGCACAGACATCGGACTGGACGAACGTTGTAAAGGCTTGCTTGAACCAGTCGAACTGCGTTGGTATTACGGTTTGGGGTGTCAGGGATAGCGATTCGTGGAGGCCTACCGGTAACCCCCTGCTGTTCGATGGTAGCTACAAACCAAAGGCGGCCTACAACGCAGTATTGGCAGCACTGCAGTAAGCAGACACCAATTCGGGCTCAAGTTTGGCGATTTGTCTTCATATTCTATACTTGTTCTTAGCAGCAGATAGCAAATTTCCAAGAATGCCTGCTCAATGATACTTCTCTTGAAGTGATTTTTTTGGGGCGTAAGTATTGGTTTTTGTTGCTGCCCAGGATTAATCTATTTTGTTCACCCTTCCTGTGACCTCTTTCTCTTCCTGAGCTTGTTTTGCAGACTTGATGATGGATAGTCCAGCATGCTCACTGGCACCTTCATCGGCTTGCCTTGTCCAGAACAGATCAGCCGCGTTAATCCTAACACTCTTTCGTCTTTGTACCTCTGCTACATCAAGATTCGCTGGTTTCTCCGCATTTACTTCGAGTTCCTCCAAAATACGCTTGCGTTCTGCGTATTGTTCGGCTCTTTCTTTTCTAGTTTGCTCCGAACCCAGCTTAGATAGTATAAACCGTAACGTGAGTGCATAGCGAGTGGACCGGCTAGGCGAGTGGACCGCCCCAACCAACTATTGGGCCTACTCACCTTCATACCCTTATGGATCAACCAATG
>JALRMI010000388.1:0-26383 GCA_026120165.1 Leptosphaerulina australis
GGCGCTCTGCAAAGTCATCGTGGTGTTGACTTGCTGGGGTGTGCAAGGTGGGTGTGAAAGTTGGTGGGGTGACCCGGGCGGAGAACCGACCCGAGCGGTGACTTGGCACGGTAGTGTGGTCCTTATAAATGGGCTACAAATATCTCAAGACCAAGGGCAGGTTCAAATTACAAAAAAGTAGTAACTTCAATTGCCACATAATCAGTCCACATCGCTAGGAGATGTCGGTACATCAGTCATTGCTTCATCATACGTCACTTTCACCCAGGCAACTTTCCGCTGGCTGAAACAACTGCCACTAGAAAAAATTACTTTTCACGGACTCGCTCACCAAAAAATGCAAGCATCAGTCTTACCCCTGCTATGGTTCGCCATAGGTTTTACATCTGCTATCGCTCACTCACCAGCTTAAACGTTCTGCAAATTGATACACTTCTCTTCTTGTTCGGTGCAGTTATCACTGCACTGGGTGATAAAAAGGTAAAACAAGGGTGAACAAAAGACGGCATCTGTACCTAAGAAAATAGACAAACCGAAATGTGAGAGACAGTAAGACTAACGAAGAGGAGTGAAACTAACCTCTGATAGCACATGTCACTCCCATCAGTGGAGCGTCTAAATTCAAAAGGTTAGGATATCAGACACCAAGCAATCCTGTTCCAGAAGAGAAGCATCAAAGCTACACACTGGACGTTCTCTGTACTTTCCAGGCCTCGTCGAATACCCTGGATGCTACAAAAGGGATCAAAAGCGCGTCGAAACACTAAACTATAAACACATCAGAAATGTCATTTTGAGGGCCGTTCGAGCAGAACTGGAGCTAATCGAGCAATGAGGTATGATGAAAAGGAAAGTGATACAGAGAAGACAGAAAAGACGAAATGCTTGGGGATAGATAGAGTCTGTGTCTAAGCAAAGTTGTGACATCTGTGAGAAACGACGCAGAACTGGGTATTCAAATGAGGTATGTGGCTCACTGTGATATAAGGACACATTGCAGTATAGTTGGATCGCATTCGGCAACCCTGATGCTTAACATCGCATGCAGAACATGTCAATAGGAATTGCTCAGCATGAAGATAGATGACCGGCTTGTGAGATGCCGAAAATGAAATGCCAAACTTATCATCTTCTGCTCACGCTATCATTACAGCTTCGCATGCCATCTCTCTCTTTCTTAGCTTCTTTGTGACATTCTAATTGTCGGTTTACCGTCTCGAGTCCTACTTGGATAGGTCCGGGAGGTAATGTGACCTACACCCTGGTGGAAGAGTGTGTCGCAGATTGAGGGAAGAATTTGAGGGGGAATGGATGGGCAGCGATCATGGTCGCCACCGTGTATCCAAAAGAATGATGATGAATGATACTCTGTTACTGCTCCCACGTGGTACGGGCTTGCATCAACGTTCAGTTGTGCTAGCTAGTATACCAGTGTAGGCTAATCGATTCTTCAGAGTTTTCGTTATTGTTTGTTACTGAAGTTGGCCCGGGCCATATTTATGTACATGCAGAGATCACATGCGTTGATCTCCCTTTCACTGTACCAAAATACTCACGCTAGTACTTACACTAAATCATCAAAATCAATTTAGCAACAGCAGTGCCATGGCCCAATAGGCTTTACAAGAAGAAAGTCCTACCGTAAGTCATAAGCACTCTGTCATTTCAACATTCCTCTCGCCCTAGGTGAGGCCCCGATCACTCTGTTTGAAGTCAGAATTTCAAACTCATGAGGTGAGGCTGCATATATCATAGCAACACCCAGAACGACAAATGGCATTGCCTGGAGCCAGAGTGCAGATTGGACGGTTAGTGTTAAAAGGATCACGAGACAAAATCTCGCCATGCTAGAATAGCCATTTGCATGATTCTGGCAGTAACTGACAAATCTTTCGAACCAGGGCTTGTCGATCACTACCCGCATGCATAGGTTCAAGTTAGTAATGCTACAGAAAGCAGTGTTCGGCTTGAGGGTCTGCAGGCCGACCTAATTTAGAGTTTATTATGATTTGGGTGCTTTCACAATGTAACACAAACTCATAAACTTAAGGATCGACAAGATGAGTCGAAATAAGGTTAGGATTGACAACGGACGGTGATAGTAATGGAATGGGGTATAATCTATGGTCTGGCGTGTCCCCTCAATTTCAATTTGAAGCGATTGTTCACTTGAGCAACTCTTCCTGCTCTTCCTTGGTAATACCGAACAGATACAATAGATCCTGCATACTCTTTGTGTTCAGACGCGCCGGCGCCAGCAGCTGCACCTTCGGCTTTGCGTGGAACGCAACACCTAATCCAGCAATGCCCATCATGGGCAGATCGTTGGCGCCGTCGCCAACACATACAACCTGATCGAGCAGTATACCCTCCTTTTGCGAGATCTCCAGAACGTGCTGGCGCTTCTTCTGCGCATGCACAATCTCGCCTGTTAGCTCACCGGTGAGCGTCTGGCCGTCTTCAGAAACGACCAGATGGTTTGCGTATGCGTAGTCTAGGCCAAGTTGCTGCCCCATCCACCCTGTCAACGGCGTAAATCCACCGCTCAACACCGCCGTCTTGAATCCGAGTCTTTTGAGTGCAGTGATTAGTTCCTTGACGCCCTCATTTAGCGTGATTCTGGGCCTCAGCGTCTCGAACACTGTAGCAGGAACGCCCTTCAGCAACTTGCATCTCGCACGCAGGCTAGCTTCAAAATCCAACTCGCCATTCATCGCCGCTGCTGTGATGGCAGAGACCTCCTTCTCCACACCAATCAGTGAGGCAATCTCATCGATGACTTCTTGCTGGATGAGTGTGCTATCCATGTCGAAGACGGCGAGACGCTTGTAGCGTCTGTGTATTGTGTCGGTTTGGAAGACGCATTCGACGTTCCATTCGAGCTCGAATCGAGAGATGGCTTCGTGGCGCCGGAGAGTCTCGAGAGTAATCGACGTGGCGCTAGGAAGGGAAAAGGTGGTTTCGACAACACGACAGTGAGAGCTTCGCTCTAATCTGCGTATGGATAGTGTTTCTGGTAAGAGTCCAGGAAGGATATTGGATAGAGTGGTTGTAAAGTCATTCAGGCAGCTTTGACTGATGTAGCGGCCGTACAGGTTGTCGAGCGCATCAAGCCCTTGTGTTGGAGGCTCCAGAGGGTAGGCCTCGAGATTCTTAGTTGGTGAGATGCCATCTCTCAGTGCCTCAAGGGAGGTAGCAGGAATGGTATCTTGAGGGGCATGCGGTACTTGGTCAGGAAGTAGAGTATTGTGCTGTTTATCGATCTTGTAGAAGAGCGTTGCGACAACGTAGGTGGGTGAGACATCGGAAACCGGTGATCTGGTAACCATATTGGAGAACTGTCAATTGCCAATAGCAATTGGCTAATCCTGTACGGTGTGAATGGTCGAGGTCTGGTCAGGATGAATATTTGGCGGGGGTCAGCCAAAAACTGCTCAAGGGTCCGATCACGGCGATCACGGCTGCAAGCTTCACGGCGCTAATAGCCCCGCCCTCCATATTGAGGCATTCCCGCGGCGTTCGCAACATCAACTTCTGCGAACTCATTTCATATGGTGTTGACGTATTTTGATATTGCATTGGTAATTTTGTAATCGATGGCGTGAAGCTCTCTTCAGCCTTCGCTACCACTGGCCTGGCGCGGAAGTTCAGGGTTCCGATGTACAAGCCGAGACCGCGCCCAGCTTTCTGTGATGTCCCAAACCCTCTGAAGTACTACCACCATCAGTTGCAGCTGACCAGCGTGTGCTTTGCATAGCTTTTTAATAACTCCAAAGTCTTTGTTGCGCCCTCGTTGACCCTTAGATCGCGATGGCTGACTACAGGCCTGAGAGCATGGTTGCGGCCATTCGCCAATCTCCTCCTATCGACGTTACTACTGTATATGATGATGCTTGGGTTAAAGACAAGGTCATTTTGATAACAGGAGGAGCGAGCGGCTTCGGTGCTGGGTTTGTGAGATTGTGGGCGAAGAATGGGGCGACAGTCATTATCGGCGACATCAACATAAAGATGGGGGATACACTCGCACGGGATGTACGCAAAGAGACGCGCAACGAGCGCGTATATTTTGTGCACTGCGACGTCACAGATTGGCAGTCGCAAGTCAACCTGTTCAAAGAGGCGATCAAGCTGAGCCCACACGGTGGGCTCGATACTGTAGTCGCCAACGCTGGAATTGCTGGCGTAGACGTGCTGCAGGAGGGCAAGAACCTTGATGCTGCAGAACCTCCGCCACCGAACTTCAAGATCATGGACGTCAATCTTACTGGTGTACTGTACACCACGCACCTCGCATACTTTTACCTGCCGAAGAACCCTGGCTCGAAGGCATGTAGTGTCGACTCGAAGCCCTCAACGACATCACCGCGCGACCGACATCTGCTGCTGCTAGGCTCGATAGCGTCACTCGCGCCCATTGCGATACAACCGCAATACAACGCGGCGAAGCATGCTGTGTTGGGACTATTCAGAAGTCTGAGATCGACGAGTTCGCCGCAGGGGATACGAGTTAACTGCCTGTTGCCTTACTTCATCGACACACCTATTGTGCCCACTATTGGCCGTTTGGTGCTGGCTGGTGGTGCCATGGGTCAAGTTGAGGATGTTGTGGCTGCAGGCACACGCTTCGTATCTGATAGTCGCATCCTCGGTCGCTCACTAGTGGTTGGACCAAAAGTGCATGTTCGCCAGAAGGACAGCGGCGAGTGGGAATTAGTGACACCCGGTTCGCCAGAGAGTATTGAGACAGCAGTCTTTGAGCCTTACGCAGATGACTGGGAAGAAGCGGATGCATGGGACCGCAACATTATAAAGATTCTAAACCTCGTCCAGGTTGGCCGAGGTTGGACGGGATGGGCTTACGATATCGTCAAGGCTATCCTCTATGGGGTTGGATTTGGACGTGGAAGGTGATCGAAAATGGGCACACGCCCAGGGGCGCACCGGATGGTTCGGCTCGTCTTGGGATTGCAAAGAACGTCAGTGGTGGACGAACAGGTTAAACTTATCACATGAGAAGTTGTCAAAGGACATAGGTGCCGATGATTATATATGCGCCGTATAGAAACGGAAGAGTGCGTATACTCGTAAACATACAATTACATGGTAGCAGATATGCAAAATTTCCATGTTGCAGGTAAACTGGTGGGGACGTCAAACTGACGATAGTCAAAATCCTTTTAGGAAGTTATGATGACGTAATGCACTTACAGGGAAGCTGGGGCAACGCCAACAGCGGAAATTAACCGGCTTGGGTTAAAACCGCCATCTTAAGTTGAACCTTGATTGCATTGTGTGGCGTCACTGCAGGCGCCCAGGCACGCACCGCCCCACTATGCTAAGAAGTATCAACGTGGTGCGGTCAGTCTCGTCGCTGCTCGTACTCTACGACGTGTCTATATCTCCACGCATGTTGTAGGTGTAAGGCGCAAACGCGTTGACAACGTTACTCTCTGAACTGCTCTTTCCATTATCTGCGCCTCATCTTTCTTACAATAATACTAATACAGTGACCGTTTCTGAGACAAAGTCGCAAACATACACGTAAAATGGCTACCCAGCCCCAGGATGGGGCTACAGTATCACCTGCCGGGATGGTGATCAATGAGCCCACATTTCCAGATATTGCTGGCGATCCTTCATCGCGGAAGGGTAGCACAACGCTCATGTTTCCCACATCAGGAGATACCGCGCTTGCCCATATTTCAGATCACGACCTTACAAAACCCCAGAAAACTGAGCAGTCTTCGACGAAAGAGAAACAGGCCGTCTCTACGCCAAGACGTCTACAAGAAAGATTAGCGTCAGAACGACCAAAACCCTCGACGAAACACTCGCTGTTGAAAAATATACCAGCCCCTCGAAAGCAGAGACCAGCACCTGTACAAAGACAGACGACCGTTACGTTTGATCACAGCTCTTCGGAATCTGACTCTTCTGATGATGAGAAATTCCCAATCAAAAGCACCAGCCGAGATGAGACAACACAGAGAAAAGAGTCACAAGCTCGATCCCACAGTAAACGGCGGTCATCCACTATAAACCCTTTTGCACGGTTCAAAGTCTCAAACGAGCACTTCCAGACTAGGGGGTCAGTGAAGAGTGACGGCCGTCTAAAGCTCAGCATACTGGAGGAAGACGTAAGCAGTGGGTACATCGCAAAAGCCCTAGGTGCTGTCCTGCCAAAGCATGGGAAAGACCACGAGCGTCAGAGCATACATTCATACGATGTTCACGAGAATAATACTGAGAAGATCGCGCCGGAAGAGGATGAGATGGAGCACGACCCTTCGCGGCGCGTCAAGCTCAATATCGTTATCATCATCATTGGCTCGCGAGGAGACATTCAGCCTTTTATTCGCATAGGCAAGATCTTGAAGGAGGATTACGGGCATCGCGTTCGCATCGCCACCCATCCAGCGTTCAAAGATTTCGTGCAGAAGGACTCAGGGTTGGAGTTCTTTTCTGTAGGAGGAAACCCTGCTGAACTCATGGCTTTTATGGTCAAGAACCCTGGTTTGATACCAAACATCGACACAATCAAGGGTGGAGAGATTGGTAGGCGTCGAGCGCAAATGTACGAGATGTTCCAAGGCATGTGGCGTGCGTGTATCAATGCTACTGATGACGAGACGGATCTCATAAACGCCAAGATGAGTAAGTTGCCTTTGTTTGTGTTGTCAGGTTCTAACTAACAAGGTTCGAAGTGGGAGACAAGGCGCCGTTTGTTGCAGATGCCATCATTGCGAACCCTCCTAGTTTTGCCCCTGCACACATTGCTGAGAAGTTGGGCATACCGCTTCACATGATGTTCACGTAAGTACTAAATTGCCCATCACTTCTTCCGTTGTTAACTAATTGCCTACAGGTTTCCATACACCCCAACTGTCCAGTTTCCGCACCCACTCGCGAACATCAAAGTCAGCAATGTTGAGCCCACGTACAGTAACTTCATGTCGTATCCTCTCGTAGAGATGATGATGTGGCAAGGCCTGGGTGATCTCATAAATCGCTTCCGGACTCAAGTATTGCGCTTAGAGGATATCAGTACTCTCTGGGCGCCGGGCCAGTTATATCGGTTGAAGGTGCCCTACACGTACATGTGGTCTCCTGGAATCATCCCAAAGCCTAAGGATTGGGGGCCAGAAATTGATGTCACTGGTTTTGTTTTCCTGGACCTTGCATCGAATTTTACACCTCCTGATGACCTGAAAAAATTCCTCGACGATGGCGAACCTCCGGTGTACATCGGCTTTGGGTCAATCGTGGTGGATGATCCGGACCAATTTACTGAGCTGATCTTTGAGGCTGTGAAGATGGCTGGTGTGCGTGCGCTCGTCTCGAAGGGTTGGGGTGGGTTTGGCTCGAACGCTGATTGTCCAGATAATATCTTCATGCTTGAGAACACGCCGCACGACTGGTTGTTCCCTAGGTGTAGCGCGGTTGTCCACCATGGGGGCGCTGGTACCTGTGCCATAGGTCTTAAGTGCGCTAAGCCGACGATGATCGTACCATTCTTCGGTGACCAGCCATTTTGGGGTGCTATGGTGAGCAAAGCTAAGGCAGGAGCGCACAACTGCATTCCTTACAAGAACCTTACTGCAGAGCGCTTGGCTGAGGGTATTAAGCAATGTCTCACCGAGGAGGCGAAGAAGAACGTGCAAAAAATCGCAGATAGTATCGCGGCTGAAGGTGACGGAGCGCTGAATGCTGTGCGTTCGTTCCACAGAAGCCTGCCGCTTCATGGAGAGGGGAGTATGCGCTGTGACTTCTTAGACAACCGCGCGGCAGCGTGGAAGATCAAGAACACCAATGTTAAACTGTCAGCACTTGCGGCTGAGATCCTGGTCAACAAAAAAAAGCTTAAGTGGAATGAACTTCGTTTGATTCGGCATTACGAGTGGAATGACTTTGGTGGCCCAGGCGAACCAGTTACCGGGCTTTGGGGAAGTATCTACACCACCTTGACGGATGCTGCATTGGGCGTGGGCTCCGTTCCTGTTGAAATGGGCAGGAGCCTGAAGAAACGCGAGCAGCTGTGGGAGAAGAAACGAAAGTATCAGAAAAAGAGACAACAGAAAAAAGATATCATAGCTGTGGCAGACGCTGAGCCGAATAGGTCAGACAGAAACAGTGCTGAGGAACATATCGCAAAGAAGGAGCAACAGCAGAATGGAGAGCGACATAGCGGCAGGCCTAAGCCGGAACGCGAAGAGTCTATGCTATCGAAGCTGACCGAACCGGAGGAAACGCTGAACGAAGAGCTTGCACACGAAGCAGCCTTTGGGTTCAGAAAGACCGGCCATGCACTTGCCCGCTTCCCTATGAACATCACTCTTGCCCTTACACAAGGCTTTCACAACGCACCTCGACTTTATGGAGATGAAACTGTCAGGCGTCCACCACGGGTCACAGGTCTGCACTCTGGTCTTCGTGCGGGTCGTGATGAGCTAGTATACGGCGTAGCAGATGGAGTCACCGGTATCGTCACACAGCCGATCCGTGGTGCAAAAGAGCGTGGAGTCATAGGTGCCATGCGAGGCGTAGGATTCGGTATAGGAGGTTTTGTCCTGAAGGACATTGCAGCATTGCTTGGTCCAACAGCGTACTTCATGAAAGGCCTTGACGCGGAATATATGAAGAAGTACCAACCCACGACTTTCATTCGCAGAAGCCGGATAGCACAAGGCCAACTGGAACTACAACAACTCGAGAACAAGACTCGTGTTACGAATATCAGGGAAGCAGAGGGCAAGGACGTTGAGGTCAAAGAGAATCGTGATGAAGTCGAAGACAACGTTATGCTCAGGTGGGCAGCATTGAAACAAGCCATTGCGGAAGAGAAGAAGCACAACAAGCAAGGCATTATCGCATCACTTACTGGTACCAGTGAGAAGAAAGCTGGCACCATGGTCCCAAGAAAGAGCAGTTCCGTCCAGAAACCTGTAAATCGGCCACAGTCTAAATCCGCTACCACACCTATTGCGAAGACGGAGAAGGACGCAGGTTCAAGGGAAAGCAGAGACTATGATGAAGTCAAGAAGAGCTTTGAATTGCACCACATGAGGAATGGTGCGCTCAACAGGAGCAGCACTGAACCTCTTGCCAGAAGAGAATGGGATAATGACATCGTAGCGAACTGTGCGGAACCCGAGGCTAGGGAGAAACCGCGAAGCATACATGAGGAGCCGGAATCCAAGGAGGAGCATGTCCTGGGAAACTCACATCTCACCAAGGACAGGAACAGTGAAGGGGAAAGCAGACATGACCCTGTATCGAGTGCACGGAGCCCCGATGTTGAGGAGGCGGAGGAGCAGGACATGCAACAAGAAGAAGCAAAAGAGCTACCGTCTCAAAACCAGAGCACTTGTGCTGACTCTAGCTCGGATAAGACCAAAGTCGGTACTGAGACTATGGAATGGGGCAAGGTAAGGCAGGAAGCTGAAAGCCGAGAGGATGCCGGGAGGAATTGGGTCGTTTAATGTGTAATTGACTGTTCGACCGCGACCGACGTGGACGTGTGTATTGTATTGATATATTAATTCGAAGATATTCATAATGCTATTTCTCGACAAATGATGGGTTTTTATACCCTGAATTGCAAATTGATACAACTTTGCCCGGGCACCTCACCTTCACTTTCACCGCACAGGCCTACATTCACCCTCTTTCATATAGTATGCATGCTACCTTCAAGCCCGCCCCATTACTCCCGCCCTTTCTAGACAACCCACTCTGACTCAACATGCAATCTACCCTCAGAACAGACAACAGTAGTCTGCCTGCACGCACGGCGCTCCTAGCTCTGGCTGCAGATTTACAACTCCACCCCGTCGTGCTGACACGAGCGCTCGAGTATGCCCTGGACAATCTGCCTTCCTTTCCGAGCGCGGCTGAAGCTGTCTGCTTTGGAGTAGTACGGCAGGGATACTGTGTCGACATGCAGATTCTGAGCGTTGCGCTGCAGAGGCTGCGAAGGAATTTCGGAGGTATGTGCGATTTCGAGGGCCAGGAGTGGATTCGCTGATGACGCACAGGGGCCCTGGGGGATGCCCCAGTGGTGAGGCCGACTTTGGGACAATGGTTTGCGACGCCGTCTAGCCAGAGTGGGATCATTCCTGTCAGTAGTGCCGTGACGGCACCCATGTACCAGTTTGGGAGTCCGCTCGACTCTGCTTCTTCTTCTTCTTCTTCTTCTCCATCCATGGCAATATCTGGTAATGGTTCCTCTGGGCGCAATGGATTGGGGTCGTTCAGCTCGCCTCTAGTCGGGGCGTGGCCTGCGTCGCAGCGTAGTCACTCCTGTGGTCCGGTGCAGCCGTCAAGTCCACCCCTCGATGTTCACCTCCATGGACCACCTCGTACTAGAGGGGGCTCTGACAAGCCGTCGTAAGAAGATTGAAACAGGCCTGAATGACGCTTCCGGTACGGTTCGGCAACTCCACTGTCTTCTCTGGTGTCATGGTGGGGGAGCCATATTTGCTTTTGAGTCTCTCTATATTCTAAGTGCTGTTGTATGTCTCTAACCTTCTGTCCTCTCTGCTCATTGCTTCTTGAGCTCCGCCAGTTTCCTCGCCTCTGACTTCCTCTTCTTCTCCATCTGGCCATATGCCGCCTCGGCTCCAATTCCACCAAACACCAACCCAACACCTGCCCACTGCATCCCCGTAACCGTATGCCCAAACAGCACCACACTCATCAGCATAGTCAACATTTTCCTGGTAACTGTCACCGTGACGAGGAGAAGCGAGCTAAAGTGCGCTAGTGTGTTGAAAATGAACACTTGTCCCACGGCACCACACGCAGCAAAGCCAAGCACGTCCCAACCGACGGAAGGGTACGTGGTGACAAATGACAGCGCTTCGCTGAGCTCACCGCGTCCGGTGGGCGAGAGACCGATGTAAGAGCCGAGGGGTGTACTTGCGAGAAAGGGGGAGAGGAGAAGATAGCTGACTGTGAGGGCAGTGGACATGATGTTCTGTGCGCACATCATTTGCTGGCCACTAAACTTGAAGCGAGTGAAGATGTTGTCCTGGACGGTGTTCGTCAGGCCGTCAAAGAGGAGGTTAACGCTTAGCAGAAACAAACCAAGTATTTTCGATGCATCAGCACTAACACTCTTCTTTGCTGCTTTCTTGGCGGTAGAAGGATTGTACAGAGTGAACATTGTGACGCCAAGGGTTACGCCGGCGACAACAAGGTATTTGTACAGTGGGTACTTCTTCTGAAAGAGTGTAATGTGGAGAGCCATGACAGGAAGGAGCTTGCAACTCTTGGCAAGCGTGAACGTGACATAGTCGATGTGCTTGAGACTAGCATATCCGAAAGGCGAGGCAAGAGAAGAAGTAATAGCAATCAGAAGAAGCGGGGGTAGGATTTGCTTCGAAGGGAAGACAGGTGGTACTTGGCGCACTCCTGTCGTTTTGTTGCGCTGTGCGGATGCGAAAAGATAGATCAAGCCTGTTATGGCTGCGAATGCAGACTGGACTGTGTTGAGGAAGACCGGGTATGTGAAGCGCGCGTTCGAGGGGCCATGGGCCGTGGTGGTCAGGCGCTCCTGGAGATATGCCCAACTCAGACTACTTTAGTGTCAGCCCCCATCCGCTCACCTGTTCCTCAAAAGGGTCTTGCGACTCACAAGCTAGCATATATTCCCCCTACACAAATGACAAGGTGTATGAGACCTGCCTCCCTCTGCTCTACTGGGTTCCGCGCGGCCAACTCCGCCTGTTCTTCAATCTTTCTCTCAATCGAGTGGACAGCACCGTCTAGCTGATGTGTGAAGCTATTGGCATGTTTCTTCGTTTCAGAAACGGTGCGTTTTGTAGGTGTTGCCATTGTGGCTCTTGTATAAGTCGCAATGAACGTTCTTGTGTGAAAGCCACCTAATTAATGCGTGAAGCGTGATACCTGGTCTTGTCAGGGTTCGGTGAAGTAAGGACTGCAAGTGCGACAAGAGTCGCTATATTCAGATACAAAACAAGGATGCTGAACGGGAGAGAAAGGAGTGATGAGCGGTTCTTTGGACAATATATTGGTGACGTCGAATGTCAAAGGTGGCATCAAGCTCTGGGAACGCTAATGCACGTGGAACCCTAAAATTACCATCGGAATTCGGAACGCACATTTCGGAACGAGAGACCCAGCCATCATGTTTGCAAGGCTATCACCCCACCACAAGCCACTGCACGCGTTTAGCAGAGCACTGCGTCCGCGTACACAGACTTTAAAAAACTATCATGGCCATATAACAAAAGCTCTTATGACGACGCATCCATATTACATCCATACCTCGAGGCGGCCTGGACGCCTGCACTGGCATTGCACTTTCTTATGCTGATTGTAGAGTCGAGGTTCTGAGGGTGTGGCGGCCATTTCCCTGCACTTCCCTCAATTTCTCCGATCCAATCTACTAACAGTGACGTGTCGGCCTTCTCCCTTTCACGTCTTCTCTGCAGGTATTGCCTTGCAAAAGAAAAAAAAACTCCCCCAAAACAACAGGAGGGATCAATTACCGTCGAGCAACCACAGCCTGCCAAAGTCAGATTACAAAGTCTTCTGATGAAGTGGGGCTTCATTCAGGTCCTGGACGGTCTTTTTCGTGTTGACATCTAGCTTTTCCCCCAGCTTTTCCTCCTCAAGTGGGTACCCGCGGGACCAGGGGGACAGGCGGTAATGCTAGCTTCTTTTCTTCGAATTCATACCAATCTCCTTTAAGGGTTTCACAGTGTCTGCATAATTGTGCTTGAACCTGTGAAGACTATCGAGTCTAGCATTGTGATCTCCATGATGAGATCGATCTGTTGGCCGTGGTTGTACCACCCTCAAGAAGTGAGGCTACACACATACTATGCGGTGAGATGAGGTCTACTCTGTAGTGCGGTGAGCCTCGGCGATTCTCGCTTGTCCTTCTATGCTTGCCACATGATTGACCGCCAGGGTTCAGCGGTACTGGCAGCATGTGCATGTTTGGACGAATGGTACATGCAAGCCCGATTGATTTCCGAAGCAGTGACTTGCATGTTTCTGCCAGGCTAACCTCTTTTAAGTTGGTTTCACAGCAGTCTTAAGAGTGCTGGCATCCCACTTTCCTTGCTCCTAAGATTTTCAGATCCTCATACTTCACAACCGTATACACTGTTTCGAAACTTCCAACTACCACAAGGCTTCAAGGCAAAAGTGCCACACACCCAGTTCTCACACAAAACCCCAAGGCACACATTCATACCATGGCCTCGGTCCAAACGCAGACAATGACTGCCCCTCACACATTCACAACCGTCCTACGGGGACACGGAGAGCAAACTCAAATCACCAAACCCTCGACTCGGTCGACACGGGCCAGCAAACCCCTTTTGGCATACTCCCCCAACATTGCGCCTGCACACCCAGATATCAATATGACGCTCCTCCGCAACAAACTAATCCTGACCTGCCGCCATTACATCCCCAGCGCGTTACTCCACGAAGCGGTAGTCGACGGCATCTGGTCCTCGGCATCGCGGTGGATAACACCTTCCTCGCAAGTCGCATCCAAGTACGGCAAAAGGAAGAGATACTACGTCCTGGACTCCTCCGACTTCACATTCAAGCCTGTATCCTCGGCGTGGGAAGCACGCATCGTAGCAGACAGTGCACCAATTGATGCCGGAAATGGCGTTGTGATTTTCGTCAAGGAAAGGAAGGAGTGGACAGCGTTTATGCGCGGGTATAGAAGACAGGGCAAAAGGGGAGCGGGGCAGCTGCTCAAAGAGAAACAGCAGAATGTCGAGAGAGCATGGAAGGATGAGTGGAAGAGGAAGTGCGGGCTGAGTGGTGAAGGGAGTGGTTCACCAGGAAAAGGAAGTGCTAAGAGAGAGATCAATGCGGGGCCAATGTGGGTGCTCGTCAAGAGTGCTGTTGGACGGATAGTAAGAGGCGAAGCTTGAGGATGATGACTTCCAACCTGTCTCCAGGTCGAGTTCTTTTGCTGTAGCGTGGGTTTGGATTTTGCATTGGGCAGGTGTTTTGCATGGATTCGGCGTTACTGGGATCCATCGGCCAAGCTACGGGTTACGACTGCATAAGCGAGCTTGCCACAACCATTGAGTGAAGAGAGGGGCGCTTCAAACAGAGCGCGGCTTTCCATACAGCGTAGAAAAATTTAGAAGATAAACTAAACACTTTCAGACGTGACGCGGGATGACTTCACAACCCGACCAGGCTCACTGTATTCGAGAAGTTTGTCATCAAATGCTTGCTCCATTGCTACTCTACATTAGGTATATAACCAACAAAGTGACCTGTCGCGCCTGTTACGGCTGCGGAGGTGTAGATAGAGCTGGAGAGATAGATGCTACTGGTATTGTATTCACGATTATCGGTAGGTAAGGAGGGTGTGTAGGAGACGGGTGATAGAGTGTGACCGGATTTGATGAAGTGTGACTAGAGGTGCAGAGAATGTCGTCTGAGCAAGGTGAGCGTGATATCGACGGAATGACCTTCTTCTTGCCTCCTTGTTGTTCTTCGCCAAACCCATCCGTAACAAAACAGGATGCCATATCTGCCTCAACTCGCAGGCAGATGTGCTATCCGGATATCAAAGCCATAAGTCATCACATCGTGAAGTGCTCAATAGGCACTTGTCGACAATAACGGTCCTGGAAAGAGAAAAGGAAATAATGACCCGAACGTCCGTGGTATCCATCAGCAAATAACAGGAAGGGGATCAAGTAGGGTCTTGCTTTTCGCTAAATGTACGCTCCTCCAAAGGTCCAGGTTAGGTATAGACCTCGGTCGATTGTGCATCAGCACAGACGCATATGATGCTGATCAAGACCTCTAGTCTTGAGCCTGGCTACGTCGCATTTTCTCGGCCTCGAGGTTCTCGTAAAGCAGGTACAATGCTTTCTCGTTAGCACTGGCACTACCAGTGATCGTGAACATGCGTTCGCCAGTGTCGTCGTGAGGAGCCTTGGCAATCGAGATGCGAGCACCAGAGGTCTTGCGGATCTCGCTGATCTTACTGCCGCCACGACCAATGATGCAACCCACCATGTCAGAGGGAATGCTGATGTTCTGCGTCTGCATCTCTTCGCCATCCTCCGTGTGAGTGGGAGGTGGAGGTCGGGTCGCGGCGTCGGAGCCAGATCGGCGCTGGAACGTTGAAGGTGGCGAGTCGCTAAAGTCGGCACCGTGACCAGTGCGGTTGTACGAACGTCCAGAGCCAAGGCCTGCCGTGGCGCCGCCGTTGCTTGTTGTAAGAGGACCAGCACCGGGCTGGACTCTCACAGCGGGGTTGTAGAGCACAGTGCCGTGACCGCGCTCATGGTCGTCAATAAGGCACTTGCCAATTTCCCAGATAGCCTTCTCAATGCCTGATGGAGAGCCCTGGACCTCGACTATGCGCTCGGTGGATTGGGGGAGCATCTCTTTCTGCGCGACCATGCGAACGCCAGAAGCGTCCTGAATCTGCTTAATCTTCAGGCCCTGGCGGCCAATGATGGTGCCCATCTGGTTATGCGAGATAAGGAGGCGGATGGCTACTAATGTCAGCTTGCATTCTGCGGTCATGTAGCATTATGCTAGCTGCAGAGAGAGCGCATGGTCGCAGTACTTACGGTGGGTGCCGTCATTGCGGATAACACCACCCATACCCATGGCAGGTGCGCCATCGAGTAGACCCTTGGCGACAAGACCGTATGCCTTGGAGATGCCAGAGAGGCTGCCAGTTACAGAAAGCACACGATCGTGAACGCCCTGGACGACCTTGCTGACACCAGCGCGTACACCGGTCTCGTCACGTAGATCAGCGACGTTCTTGCCCGCCTTGCCGATGATGACACCAGCCTCCTTGGACGAGACGATGGCGCGAAGGGTGAGCTGCGATTCGGCGTACTCCTGTTCGGTGCGCGGAGTGATATCAGCCGCCTCACCGTCCACATTCAGGCGCTCAAGCTGGTCGGAGATGGCATTGACATTGCCAGCAGAATTCTGGGAGTCTTCGGCAGACATCTTGTATGAATGGCCTAGGAAGTGCTGTCACTGCTGTTAATAATCGTGGGGTGCGATACTCTCGTAGACAATACATACGGGAGGAGAGTATGTGGACCAAAGTGAGCCTGAAGGTTGAGCGCGTGCTGAACGTCGCCGTTGTGTACTGTCGCGTCAGATGTTAGTGATTGTTGACGTGTAGCAGTGGTGATGATGGAGCTACCCACAGGCGATCACGGAAGCGGCGGGGGAGAGGTGGTCGGTGCGGATCGGCGAGTAGGTGAGGGAGACAAGGGAAGATGGAGGGCGGAGGAGGAGGGGATGTTGAAGTGTGGAAGAGGAAGAGGGAGAGGTGCGTTGTCGAGCAGAGGCAAGCAGCAGACGGTCGAGTGAGGTGACAAGGTGACGCAGCTAGAGAAGACGATATTTGGGGATGGGTCTCGAGGTTAGCTCTTAGCGAGAGAAAGCGCCTTGCCGCAGTGGAGGAAGGAATGCAGCTGCGAGCAAGAGCTTTGGACGCGGTATTAAGATGTAGATTGCGTGCATGCAGCAATTTATTATTATGGCAGCGACAGCAAGCGTCTTACATGGCAGTCACAGTCATGGCGTGAATTCCACCTAACTTACTACAAACGCGCCCCATCCAGCTCAGAGCAACCCCGCAAACAGCGCACGGCCACAATCCAAACGGCGGCTTAACAGCCATCACGTCCCCACGCGCGACGACCCTTCGTAGGAAAGGGTTGCTTTTCGCTCAATCGATTGGATACTCTGCCGCTTATAGCTCCGATTGGTGTAATTCAGAACCACATACGAGTCATGCTTGTGACTGGCAAGAACGCTCGAGGGTGAACTCAGACAATAATGACTTGCATATGAACCGGCTTATGTGCTGGCAACAGTCCCTAATCTCAAATTGATGCTACACCTCCTCCAATAACCACCCTGGGTCTGCTGCTCCTATAGCTCCAGCGTTGTACAGTGCACCACTTCTACAGTCAATCGTCTAACGTTTGCCATCCAAATCACTTCTGTGCTTCGAAAACAACTTTCTGAACTTTCATCTTGTTGAATATGTCATAGCCTTCGACAGCTTCAGTTAAAGGCATGATCTTATCAGCCATGAATCTGCACGCGTCAATGTTTTACTTCTCCCTCTCTCGGTACTCAGCACTTACCCAAGCTTGTCCTGATGCCTTTCTAAGCTCTCAAGTGCCTCGGCAAAGATACTCCTGACCGGGCACCTTCCCATCTGGACCCTCAGGTTTTTGTTGTACGCTTCGTTGCCGGACCATGGGATCTCACCATTGTGGACACCAACACTCGAGATGACGCCCCACGGCCTCAAGAGATCGAAGCCCATCCTAAGCGCTGGAGAAAGACCAACAACTTCGATGACGATGTCCGCACCACGTCCATCAGTAAGCTCCTTCACGCGCTTATCCAGACCCTCACGGTCAGTTTGGAAGTTCCACGGCTCAGCACCGAGAGATTTTGCGAGTTCAAGACGAGAAGGCACAGAGTCAACTGC
Source organism: Leptosphaerulina australis (assembly GCA_026120165.1). Classification (NCBI taxonomy): domain Eukaryota; kingdom Fungi; phylum Ascomycota; class Dothideomycetes; order Pleosporales; family Didymellaceae; genus Leptosphaerulina; species Leptosphaerulina australis. Next base: position 17,504 of record JALRMI010000388.1, read on the forward strand.
GAGAATGTGCTTAGGCTTGTAGTCTGTGATGTTGCAGAGAGCGCATAGGGCTACTGGGCCACATCCAATAAGGACGACAACACTGTCTTTGATCTCTTCGGGCGTAGAGTACTTAAATCCGTTCTTGGCAGCAAACATGCCTGTAGGAAAGATGTCCGCCATGAGAACCAGCGCTTCGTCTTTGATGCTGGGCGGTGCTTTCATGACAGTGCCATCCGCAGTGGGCAGGCGGACATATTGGGCCTGTGCACCATCCAGAATAACTGAACCAAAGAGTTGGGACTTGGTGCATCGTGAAGAGAACCCAAGCTTGCAGTAAAAGCAGTCTCCACAGGACGTTGTAAACGGTGAAACAACCCGGTCGCCAACTTTGACAGACTTGACCGACGAGCCAACTTCATGAACATGTCCAGTAAATTCGTGACCCATGATGAAGCCAGTTTCGGATGGCTGGTGACCTCGGAAGACATGCAGCTCACTACATAGCATGCTGTGTTAGACTAATCGTTTAAGAGTGCTAGTTCGGTTTATCACACCTGCCACACAGCGCTGTCTAGATAGCATTAGCACAATGCACACACTTGACTTGCGAATTTACCTTATCAACTTTGACAACGATGTCGCCATCGTCTTTGATCTTTGGAATTGGTCGGTCCTCGATAGTAACCTTTCCCGGTCCGTGAAATACCACTGCTCTCATAGTATCTGCTGACATGTTGATAGGACACTGTTGTCAATATTGTAGTTTGGATGAGGCTCATTTGGAATGTGGCTGGTGAGGGAAGAGAACTCAAAGATGCGCAACGAAGTCGATAGAATTCATAGTGGGTCCTAGTTCAATAAGTACGCCCTGTGTTCCGGGTTTTGACGGCATGCGCCAGGTCAAGCTGTAAAGCTGTGTGACAGTGGAACGAGCTTGAGCCCCACCGAGGTTCAACTCTACCCCGCAGCCGACCGGAAGCATGGTTAATAGGCTGCATACGGAAGGCTTGATTCCAGTTGGAGCTTCTTTTGCTGAGATAGGCCCATTGCAACAGAAATGACTCTGGATAGATACTGTTGACACTTCGTCAATCATGAAGGATGGCCAAGGTAGCGCTGTCACATACCAAAGCAGACCCGTTTCCTGCCTCTGGCCTTTGGGCCTGAAACGCTGCTACATACATTAACGCTTGATCCAAACCCCAAGACTTGTGGGCATGACCTAGTATTCAAAGTCCGTATAGATGCGATAGTGGAATGGTTGAGCACCAAAGCTAACTCTGCCGCTTCATGTTACAGTACAGAGCAGTTCTGCTTCCAAGATGAACTTCCCTTCCTTGTACTTCTCGCTGGCCTCATAAGCCTTATCGTACTTCCATCCCACGGTTTCCTTACACTGTCGGCAGTGAATGTCGCGTACGATGTGGCGACCGGTGGTCATATTGCGCTCGTTGGGCTCCGACTCGGAGATGTTTACAACACTGTCGAACAGATACGCTTTCCCATGCTGACCGCGGAAGTTCTGCAATGAATTAGCTGACGATCGAGCCGGGTATTACGTTTAGCACCAACTCTGCTGAGGATGTCATCGTGGTTAGACAAGTGGGTTTTGCAGTTCTTGCAGCCGTAGATGCGCGATGAGTTGAGGTAAATATTGTAAGAGAGACCCATGGCAGTGGCTTGATTGATGTCGAAGATGAAAGGAGTCGCAGTCTCGGACAAGGTCGAAGGAAGATTCGAAGAGGCCGCTACCAACCGGATAGCCGTGTTGTGGGCCTGGTTGCGAGAAGCGGGCCGCGGAAACGTATGGGGTAGAGGCTGTATACAAGGACACACAAGACAAGTTCAACCTGAACGCTGACAACGAATGGGTTTCAAGGTGCAATGAGGAGAGATGAGAGACGTTACGTGAGCTCTAGTACGTGTGCGGTAACTGAGCCCTGGTACTGATACGTGTGAAGAATTCTTACGCTCGAAAAGCAAGGCAGGAGTTGTACAGACTGTAATTTTTATGATCGAGGCGTCTGAACGTACGTATGGCGATTCAATCTACGGCAAATGGTAAGATACTGGAAGGAAGCTTAGGCTGAAGCTGTGCTGATGCGGAGAGCTGGCACGTGCTCGATGACGAGCATTGTGCAAGCGAGGGAACCCTGGTGAACCCTAGCGAATAGTTGCTGGACAGTTGAGGACATGATCAAGCAAACGCGAGCAGATAGACGACTTGATATCGGCAAGAGTAGTTGCTTTTGTACTTGAACACTGACGCCGTATATGGCAAAATAAACTATGAAGGCTCCACTTACGCTTAGCTGAAACGGGGCGACAAGTATACTCGATTACTTTATTGGGATAGTGCGTCTATGCTGTATCTGAAGGCACGACTGGTGCATGCTTGGCCTACCCCAAGAGCACTCAGTTGCCGCATCAGGGTTGTAGTAGGCTCTTCTCTACTGGTCTTCGTTGGCCTCAAAGGGGCAACACACAACGGACTCAACTGATAACCTGCACCAATGAAAGCAAATACAGTTCGCATTGGTGCATCAACCAGCAGGCTGGTAACAAGTGAACAGCACATCACAAACGCGAACCTGTAGAGTGGAGCTCTCGCTTCAATGTCGTGCATGTTGCTGCTGGCAACGCGCTGCGACTGCAAACCCCAACCTCACCGACTACGTATTGGCTAAAAGATGTCATGGCCTAATCTAATCCTCGGCTACTCGGTGCCCAGACCAGCTGTTTGTTGATCTGTGACTTGGAGGTTCAAGTTTAGAATTTGATGAGGATGAGGATGAGGATGAGGGTGAGGGTGAGGGTGATGGTGTTGGGAAGAGTATAGTCGCTGTCAGACATGGAGGACCCCGGGCGCTAAAGAACTATAGTACAAGCCACGCCAGCATACGTTCGAATACAGCCAGATATGGAGCTTTTGTTAGAAGCAGAATAGAAGTGAATTTCGTGATTGGTGTTTGCCGGCGATTATTCTGCGCTCCAGCCATCTTGCTGCGGCTTGCCGCTGTTGCATGGTGATATTTTATGACAGTTGGTCCCCCGGCTATGGAACCTTCTAGCAACATTTCTTAGAACCAAAATCCCAGAACATTTTGTCGGCGTTCAACCAAAGTTGCAGCAGCGGAGGCTAAAATTCAGTTACACCAGGCTTACCGAGATCGCCTTCCATGGTTCTTCCTTCTCTTTTTAACAGGTCGCCGTCAAAAAAGTCCAAAGACGCCACGCCTACCCTCGCCCACAGGACCTCATCGACACCTAGTAATCAAGGCAACCCTCCTAGCTCACCCGACAAAAAATCGCACTCTCGTGTCAAAGAGCGGGAACGCACTAGCAACAGTCGGCGCTCCTCTACATACTCGTCGAAGCGCTCCTCCAAGTACGACGCAGACTCACACCCACTAAATCTGCCACCGGAAGAGCGGCAGCGCTTGTCTTTTTCAGCCATGTCCGCTATGGATATCGACTCATCCTCGCCTGCGCCGTCGAGCCCCGCTGCAGAAGTACCCGGTGGTTTTTCCAAGACAAATGGCACAAACGGTAATCACGAGGCTCGCCCAGCTCCTCCACCACACCGATATACTAAGAGTCCGCCACCGAGCAGCGGAAATTATGCTGCAACGCCTGAGGCTGCCACACTGCCTGCTGAGATGCCCACGATAGATGCCGAGGAGTACAAGGCTGCAGGCAACAAGTTCTTCAAGATCAAGGACTACCCCGCAGCTATCAAAGAATATTCAAAGGGTGTGTAAACCTCTGGGTCTTGTGCCAATCCTTCGTGATGGGCTCTTGATTCATGGCCTGCCCTAAGCCAAGCTTATATGAAGTGGATATTCGGCTAACAATCTCCAGCGATCGAGTCTGACCCCAAGAATGCCACCTACTACTCCAACCGCGCAGCCGCCTACATCTCCGCTAACCGTTTCGCTGAGGCTTTGGAGGACTGCAAGACGGCAGATGAGCTGGACCCGGACAACATGAAGATCAAATTGCGTTTGGGACGAGTGTACACTAGCCTGGGACGACCAGACGAGGCTCTTCAGGTCTATAAATCTATCAATGCTACAGCGAAGGACATGCAGCCTGCATTGACGATGCAGAAGAACCTGCGCATGGCTGAAGGAACTGCGTCAGAAGGTGGCGGTGGCTCCATGGTCATCTACGCTCTCAATGAGGCTGAAAAAGGCCTTGGTGCTGGCGTCGAGCGCCCACGAAAATGGCAGCTTCTACGTGGTGAGGCACACCTACGCATGGGTAACGTCAATGCATTGGGAGAGGCCCAGAACATTGCTATGTCGATGCTGCGAAACAACAATCAGGATCCTGATGCTCTCGTGCTCCGTGGTCGCATCTTGTACGCACAAGGAGAGAATGATAAGGCGATACAGCATTTCAGACAGGCACTCAGCTGCGATCCGGACTTCAAGGATGCTGTCAGGAACCTTCGTATGGTGCAGAAGCTCGAACGCATGAAGGAGGAGGGTAACGCTGCTTTCAAGGCTGGCCGATTCCAGGAGGCTATCGACATTTACGGCAAGGCACTCGAGGTCGACCCTTCAAACAAACTTACCAATTCAAAGATCTTGCAGAACCGAGCTCTCTGCCACTCGCGCCTCAAGGCCTGGACAACTGCAATTGCCGACTGCGATAAGGCCCTTGAGCTGGACCCAAGTTACACCAAAGCACGCAAGACACGAGCGAAGGCACTTGGTGAGTCTGGCAACTGGCAAGAGGCAGTTCGCGCGTACAAGGCGATCCAGGAGGAAAACCCATCTGAACCTGGTATTGCAAAGGATATTCGCAATGCCGAACTGGAAGAGAAGAAGGCTCAGAGGAAGGACTACTACAAGATCCTTGGGGTTGAGAAGGATGCAACCGAACAACAAATCAAGAAGGCGTATCGCAAGCTCGCAATCGTGCACCATCCTGACAAGAACCCTGGTGACGAGGAGGCTGCCGAAAGGTTCAAAGAGATTCAGGAGGCGCACGAGACGCTCAGTGACGAACAGTAAGTCAGATGCCTTTTAAGTATCGAATTCTCTCCAGTTAACATGGTATTAGGAAACGTGAGCGATACGACTCCGGTGCTGATCTTATCGATCCCTCTGACATGTTCGGTGGTGGAATGGGAGGCGGCATGGGTGGGATGGGTGGCGGCATCGACCCCGAGATTCTTATGCAGATGTTCGGCGGTGGCATGGGAGGTGGTCGCGGTGGTGGTGGTGGTGGTGGTTTCCACTTCCAGACTGGCGGTGGCGGCAATCCGTTTGGTGGTATGGGTGGTGGTATGCCAGGAGGTGGCCGCAGGGGTCAGCAAGGAGGGTTCCCAGGTGGTTTCCCCTTCTAAGAGTTGGGCGATTCCACTACATGATTACACTCGACTTCAACCCCGGCCCTTGACGACAGTCCACGACAGCCGACCTAGCGACGCATTGCACGATCTACGATCTACTTCATGAGCGCATGTATTGGCCTGGTTCATTTCCTTTGTGTTTATACGCCAAATTTTGGTTCTATGCGTGGCGTTGGGTATGGAAAGCGCGACCTCGAGCGCTAGTAGAAACATAGACTGCATTGACCACACAACATTCAGATGTTGGTCACGACGAGCATTGCAAGGAGTCTCTTTCTTCAGTCTCATTGCCATAGGCTGTGCATAGTGGTTGCAATACTATTGTTCAAACTTGATTCTCACACATGTACTCAGATATTAGGTCCGTCTGGTCCTTGTTCGCATCTGGTCAAATCGGAAGCCGTGCTCTGTCAGCCACAAATTTATTTTCTGCAAGTACGGATGACGTAATACGCGCACTGGCCAAGAAGTACATTGTGTGATTTGCAAGCTAGGGAGGCCAACCTCCATCTGTATCACATATGCCTTTGTAGAATTGGCAGATGATACTCGACCATTTCCAGATCAGTACAAACCGAATCTATTACAAGCAACGAAGCGTCTGGCATCTCACATATCGACATATCAATCGTCATTTTAACTTGCAAGGCCAACGTTATATAAATTGGAAGTGGTTGGAAGAGCAAGAGTTTTACACATTCTGGGTATTCGTTTTCTTCTTTTAATCAGACTGCGTTGGTGAATATATAGTACAACATGCAGAGCGGACGAAGCCGGCCAAATCGTCAATCTCGTCGTGGAGGAAGAGGAGGCAACAACAACAACTCACCCCGCCCACCAAGACCACGACAAGAATACACTTCTGTCCCTTTACTTCGAAAAATCCATCAAGGATGCGGTGTTTCCATCATCCTCAAAGAAGATCAGCAATCCGGCCACCAAGTCAAAGGTATCGTTGCCGATATACTAACTCGCGGAGACCATCCTCGCGGGGTCAAAGTTCGGCTTCGTGATGGAAGAGTTGGGAGAGTACAAGGTCTCGTTTCCGAAGCTGAGGGACAGCAGGGCGAAGCCATTGTTGGTGGACCTGAGGCCAACCTAGGAAGAAACGGTGAAGGTGCTACCAGTACAGGAAGAGTAGGAAGAAGAGGTGGACGGATGGAACGAGATATCAGAGAGGGCGATGAATATTTGTACGAAAATCGGGTTACGAATCAGGACTACGGCATGTTCGCGGCATTAGAAGAGGCGGATAAGATACACGAACAGAGCAGGGCGGGGCCACTTATTCAACCACTCCATTCAGAAGGGATTTCGCCTTGTCCAGTATGCTTCAAGTTCGAGGGCGATGAGGCTGCAGTTGCACATCACGTTGAGCAACACTTCGCTGATTAAAGCCTGATACATCCGCTTCAACATGACTTTTGCAACCTAAAGGCCTCCATTACTCAATCGTCATCTCCTGTGGATGAGACTGCATCTACTTGCATTTGACCAGCACCTTCAAAACCGGATGCCAGACGTCCCGTTCGGCGACCTAATCTAGACTACGGTGACGCTGAAACAACAAGGGTCCCTCACGCAGCTGCGACTCTGTCGCGACTTGCACCGCATCATCGAACTGAACCACCTTTACAAACACTGGTATAGTCTTGTCCTTCAGTGGAGCCAAGCAAGCCAAGACGTTCTGCAATTGTTCCGCAATGCATCTCTCTACTTGCACGAAGACGACTTACGACGTCTGCGGGGCGGAAGGAAGGTCTCTTAAAAGGATAAGATGGTAATGAATGGCTAAGAACTGCTGTCAGCTCGAACCCAATACCTCTTGAATCTTCTTGTTTTTCCTTGTGTCTAGTGCTTGTCTGCTGGTCAGCTGTTAATTTCTGCTTTTATTTTCACTGCCAATTTGGCTTGCCGTCCAATATGAGATTCTCCAGTAATCTAGTTGTTGTCGTTCTGGCTTTATCCAGAGTCGAAGCTCTATCCATTCCCTCACGTAGCTCAACTGTGCGTGTTCCTATAGCTAACCGGGCTTTCTCGTTAGAGGATTCTAACAGCTAATGTTCTTCAGAACGGCGTATCCAAAACCTATCACTCCCCTCCTGTCCGTCGTCAACTTGAAATCGGCGGACTCACTCTCGGCGGGCCAGACGGTGGCATTAGCGGCGACGGTCTCAAGATTGGCGGAAAAGGTGGAAAAGGTGGGAAAGACGGAGCGGCTGCTACTGGAGGCAAGCCCGCTGAAGAAGGTGCAGCAGGAAATGGTACCATGACGGCCGGAGCCTCAGAACCAAAATCTGGAAAAGGTGGAGCGATGGAGGCCGGAGCGGGAGCTGCAGGCAATGGGACGATGACCGCAGCCGAGCCAGAGGTAGCGAAGGAAAGCAAGGCACCAAAGGTCTCAGAACCTGCTGCTGCTGGAGAAGGCGCTGCAGCAGAAGAGAGTACCGCGCCCAAAGCTCCAGCTGCTGGTGCAGAGGAACCCGCAACGGCGAAAGAAAGCACGGCACCTAAAGCGTCCAAGCCTGCAGAAGCAAAAGAGCCCACTTCTGCTGAGGAGACTGCTACCTCCAAACCAGCATCCTCAGGCGGCGCAGGTACAGAATCCCAACCCGGCCGCGCAGAGGGTGACGCAGCACGTGCTGAAGCTGAAGCTGAAGCCGTATCCGCCAAGGGTGGGAAGTCAGAGGGCGCAAAAGCTACGCAAGAAGCGGAGCAATTTTCCGAGGAAGCAGGCATTACTCTAGGTAAGGATGGGAATGCACAGAACCTAGGCGGTGATTTAGGTATCACGAAAGGGAGTGATGGCTCTACGAGTGTAGGTGGAAAGAGTGGGATCAATGTTGCTGCTGATGGGACAGCCACGCTGAAGGGAAACGAGTAATCGAGTATGTGGCTGAAAGCACCAGAACGCCTGTATGTGTGCTCCTTTTAGATAGCCTGATGGTTATAGAGACTATTCGCCCCAAAACATTCTTCGTGCAAGTACATCGCTAGCACTTCGGGCCACAATCGATGGATCCAAGTGAGCTGAGTCAGGAACACCTAAACTCAAATGCAGTGCACCCAACGCGTGTTGGTCGTGCTCAATATGAATGGGTGGCAGGCCGCTGCCTGGAAGGTAGTGCGTTTAGATACAATTTTTGTGTAACTACGCCGCTCTGGTAAATTCTGTTGTCAGTCTGGTGAGTGAGGGTTCGTTTCTGATTCTATGTACTATTGTCAATCCTCAAACCTTAGGGCCTTAAGATCAAAATACACTCTTCTCGGTGCAGGCACCACTCGCATTGGAAGCAAGGTGGTGATGGCAATGTCAAAGAAAGCAAGTTATGCATTACTGACAATGGGTTCCGGGTGCACATTCTGGTATTGTGAAGTATCAAGTGTCCAGACTTTGGTGTAAATAAAACTCTGGCTTTGAGTGATGAAAGAGAGCAAGTAGTAGTAGTAGTATTGTATTTACGTCCTGGTATATTTGGCTGTTGCCTTTACATACATAATGACCTCCCATGGGGTACTGTGGACGCGCCAAGCGC
>JALRMI010000389.1:0-26329 GCA_026120165.1 Leptosphaerulina australis
CCATAGACAGTAGAAAGACAAGACAATAAGAGACCACCTACACATGTACTGACGATTGATATATCGATGAGCACGTGCGTTAAAGCCCTGCCAACACTTCTGCATAAATGCTCAGTACCAAGCACAAGGTCCAGTTACACAGAAAGACGCGTGACACGTGCCGATCAGACAATGGCAGCGTCGGAATCATTAGAGCCCAGTCTGAGTGATACATGGACGACTGCAACCCTGTAGCTACCTTACGATAAGTTCAATGAACCAGACAACTTTTGCAGATAAGGCCGTCTTGAAAGCGGCGATTTCATTATGGAGCCGCATACAGATTCGCAGTTCAAAGGAGATAATTCTGATGGCCATGGTCTAGTTCGATATAACAAAGGATTTACAGTTGAGTGGCTTTTAACGGGTTGACATCGTAAATGTCACGAGCTTCTCGAAATGATGGTGCACATTATTATTGAAAGCGTCTATCAATACACGACCAGTTCTGTGCAAGTGAAACGCATCATTAGCAAGAAGGGGGTAGATTCTGTCGCCGCAGTTTTCCCGAAAGTTGATTTAAAGCTGTGTAGTTATATTTTGGTGAATTTATGACTGTAATTCAGTGCTCATTTGAAAGACGCTGGCTTCGCCCTCCTAGCCCGCGGACCAAATGAGTATGTCACCCATGCACTTCGATATCCAAAGACCTTCATGATTCTATTTGCTGATATAGAGGAATCGCCAATCACGGCATTTTGGTTGGTGTAACATATCTTGAGCAACGTGAGCAAATCAAACTATTGTGAAACATAGTACAGCCATTCGGTTTGGAGAAGACCAAAGGTGTTTGAATCTCTTGCTCTCTATGCACTGCTGTATCATGTATCAGTGTACAGTGATTCAGCAAGTAATCCTTAGAGTCTTCGTGGTCGCGGAATATTAGAATTAAGGGTTTCAAACGGGTAATAGATCGTAATTGTGACTGTAACTGGATTCTACGTACCGTGGAAGTCTTAGACTATTGAGAGGAGAGAACACTATCCCTTCTTGTGAAATAGAGGAATCTGTCGGCTATTCATAAGTTTCTACTAGTACAAGAGACATTGAGGGCTAAATTCCAGAATCCGATGCACCACCAGCACAGCCAGCAGCGAAAAAGCCGAACCTGTACTAAACAAAAAAAAACTCGATAAAATAAATTAAATGTAAATAATGGTACAAACATGCATTCTACTTCAAGACACCAGAATTCAAATCTCCATTACCCGTACTAGGACGTAGATATATTTTACTTCTGACTCAAGCGTATGTGTTTGTTGATCTAGTTGTACAATCCCTGAACGAGAGAAAGCCAACAACGTACAAGAAGCCTTGTGCCAACGATAATGCACACCGTGGCCAAAGAGGTGAATCAATCCATTGTAAGTGCCGTGTCATGGTGGTATAGGTAAAACATGTATCATCCATCGCGATACACATGGTTCTTGCAATGATGACAAGAAAGATCTCTGGTAAGTTTATCCACTTCTCTAAATTGGTTGTCAGACAAAGGAAAGAATAACGAGAAAGAGGTTCCTACCAGCTTGCCTTAATTGTCAGAGAGACCTGGCTATTCGTTTGCCAGATGATGGGATCTCACTCGTTTGGTGGTTACAAAGGGGCTGAGATCTCCAGCACAGCGAAGAAAAACGAGACAGATTGGATTGAAGGGAACAGACCCAAAAGTACTATGGCTATAACTAACGTGTTGAGTCAATACCGGTCCCTGATTCGTTCGCTCAGTCAAGTCAAGTCTGGCCACAATGGCTCCAAGTGTGACTGCTCCTCAGGACATGTACTCTATACAATGCCCTCTTGGAACCGTTCGACGCCCTTCTTGATCTCCTTGACAATATCCGCAGCGTCCTCAACACTCGCGGCTTCAAAGTCGTACCTCTTTGTCTCTTTTTCTCTGTACACTAGCAGCCTGACTGTCTTCGGATGCTTTTTGCTGACTTTCGTGCCAACTACACTGCTAAAATGCACTGTCGTAGTCTTGCCTTGTCCCTCGATGACTCCACCAACGGCTCCAGCACGTCGACCAGATTCGCCAGGCATGATATGAATGTACTCATTATCGAGAGCAATAATGCGGGATGTAGATGATGCGAAAGACATAGGTTGCTTACGTAGCACAGCGTAGCGGCGGTAGTAGCCTGTCGATGTTAATGCAAGAGCAGAGGCGTCGGCATGCCTTGCCAGAGGGTGGATAAGTTGATGTCCCGAAACTGCAGCATACACTCTATCCCCCTTCTTGGTCTTTTTTGTTGCGCCACCCGTGCTGATAATCAGCGGTGCATTGGGAGAAGAGGAGCCAGGGCTACCAGAGAGGCCCATGATCCCATCAGCCACAAAGCGTCGACGCAGCAGATCAACATCTGCATGCTTCCCAAGAGCCTCGACTGTGCGATCTAGAGGAGCAACTGTGGTCGATTGGCTGACCTTCAGCAAATACAATGCCTTATCCAAGTGCAAGTCGTAACACACTTTGTCAAAAATCTCGTCAATGTACGTATCTGTAGTGCATGGGACTGGTATATGCTTCGTATTGAAGTTTTCATCGGTGAAGTGCACATTTACTGTTTTCGGTGCACCAATCCGGCTTGCAGCGTGCGATGATGACGTGGTTGGAGCATCTGCAAGGGTACTAGTGTCTTTCCGAGTCGCTCTAGGCGCGAAAGAGGGTCCAGTGATGGGATTGCGGAAGCTCTTTGCACGGTTAGGCATCGACTCGACCGGTTGCTTGACCTCTGGCTCTTCCTTGACTTCAGAAACATCTTTCTGCGAAGTTGCTGCGGCAGCAGCTTCCTCGCTATAAATGGGTGTCACCTTCTCATTCTCAGCAATTTCTCGCTGTGAAGCTTCGACCAGAGCAAACTCATCCCAAGGCTTATCTCGTGCACGAGGACGCATACCACGAGCATTGTTGGAAGCAAAGTCCTTTAATGGTTTGTTTCTAGTCAATGGCGGAAATTCATCATCGACCTCATCATCATCCCACATGCGCATAGCCCAGCAGTTGACGTTGCACTTCTCGGGAGGGAGTGGTGGTTCGAGCTTCTCTTCCTGGTAGCGATGCAATGCATAGCCAATTGCTTCCGCTACAGTAATTGCTTCCCCTTTGTCATTGAACTTTCTAAGGAGGAGCTCAACAGGTTTCAACGGTTTCGCAGAGAATGGACAATACAATTTCAAATACAGAGGGTTCGATTGAGCTTCGCTCGCAGCGTTCCACACGGCGAAGCGTTGCAAAGGATTGGATGGTTTCGACGACTTTGCTTGGAGTGCTTGAGTCAATGCACTCACTGGTAGAATGAAACTGATAGGTCTCGGTGGTGGCAGAGCCTGGAGGGTCGGCTGAGGTGGCTCTCTCTTCCTCTTCGGAGACTGATTATTGAAAGGTGTCAATGTTGGCATATTTCGAAGATCAGCGGAGGGTGATGAGTCAAGTGGATGGCCACCATCACCCATGAGCGAGCCACTGTCTGCAGAGCCTGAGAACTCAGAGCTGAGAGAGCTGTCAGACTCGTCACCCTCGTGCAAGGCCTCCAATCGTCCATCCCCCTCTCCACCGTCTTCTTGTATACGCTTGGACAACAATTGATGTGAGCTTGCCGCCTTCCTCACTTGCTTCACTCGTCTTTTCTGGAAGCCCGAGTTGTCGAACTCGTTCTCTGAAGACATCTCGCTGCTAGTGATGGTGTCTCTCCGTGCGCGACCTTTGACAATCTCAACATTTCCGAGCGAGCCCTTTGGGATTATGTTCTCCGGTGGTCGTGAAGGCGACGTAATCATGACCGAGGGCTGGTCTCCTCCATCAGCAAGCTCATTGCGCAATGCAGAACCTCGCACAGGAGATGAGCCAGAACGAGTCCGTAGCGGCATCTTTGTGAACTTGATTTGATTTGTCGGCCTGTCACTAGCCTCATCCTCGTCGCTCTCATCGCTCAGGTCGCTGCTGTCATCCTCCTCGAGTAGTTCCTTCCTCCGCCGCCGCTTCGCATTCAGCGTTGGGCCTACTGTGTCGTTGCTACCGCCACCTGTAACCATGCCTCCCTCTTCTTCATCGTCTCCAAAACCCTCAGGCGCCTTCAGTCCAGCAGAGCGTGGTGCCTGGAAGTACTCAGAGGTGATTGCGGTAGGAATGGGCGGTGAATAGGTGCGCTTGATGTCTGCAGGGTTTGGCACCCATCCTGCGGCACGGAAGCCAACCTGGTTAAGGACGCTCGAGTTGACATTAATTAGACGCTCGCCAACACCGTCCTTGATTGAGGAGAGGTAGGCAGTGCGCAACTGGTATAGGACGAAGCTGAACGTTTTAGCTTTGGTGCAGTCAAGGGTGTCTGGCGTGCTTACTCTTCATTCTGGAGGAGGGACATGACTGCTGGATTGTGACCGTATCATGTTATTGCATTTAAAAGCAGTTCTGAGTCTTCAGTCCAGCTGAAGGGGTATCTTGGAGGTTGTGGATTGAAGCGTGGGGTCGATGGACCCTGACTGTTTCACGCATTGGCAACGGCGGCCGTCTACCGCGGTGCATGACATTACGCATTTGAACTTTCATGCTCTCACCTAGTACTTCCACAATCAATCGCAACTAAACACCACCATGGATTTGATCACATATTCTGATTCTGAGTCTGATGGCGATACGCCAGCACCGATATCTGCGCACATGCAAAAAGTCGCACCCAAACCTTTTCAGAAAGTTGTCGACCGTTCAAATCCAGGGCGCATTAAGCTCAGTTTACCCGGCGCACCGTTATCATCTACCGGAAAAGACGATATTGAGTCTGAGGCACCGCCAGCGAAGAAGGCGCGCATTGGTGGTAGTGGTGCCTTTGGGGGCTTCAACTCGATACTGCCTGCACCCAAGAAAGCCAGTGTAAAAGTGCCAACAGTGAGCGCAACACCGGGAAGCAGAGGACTTGGAAAGGGGCTGGGTGCTGGCATCAATCTGAGGACTGGTGCAGAGCCTGCATTCAAGAGAGAACCAAAGATAGAACTTGAAGAGTATGACGAGAACGGCAATGTGATCAAGAAGGAGCCGATGAAGACGGAGGACTTCAGAGCGATGTTGAACTTGCCAGCACCGAAGTCGGAGCAGAAGAACTCGTCAAAGTCAGAATCGCCTGCTTCAATTTCAGATACAACAGAAGGCATACCAGCACCAAAGCCAGCTGCTCCTAGATTTGTACCCATGTCGGTGGGCAAAGGGAAAAAGAAAAAGCCTGCAGCTCCTCGTGTGGTAGCAGTACCAGTAGAAGACAGCAAACCTGTCCCTGCGCCAGCTGTTCAGTCTCAACCACCGCGCAAGCCGAAAGTGTCGCTGTTTGGTGTCTCACAAGAAGTAGAAGAGCCTTCAAAGGATATATCGGGCGGCGCATATCAGCTGACAACATATGGGTTCGATGACGAGGAGAGTGACGAGGCATTGGTGCATGATGAAGCTTTTGGAGTGCAATCTGGACATCGCACTATACAACATGCCCTCACACCACACAACGCAGCAGCACCCAATAAGCTCAACAACATTGCATCAGAGCTCAACCTTTCTGAAGCAGAGCGGCGACAACTCTTTGGAAAGAAAGGACGGAATGGACCTGACTTTTCCGCAGCAAAGATCGTTGAATTCAACACTGACACTGAATATGCTCATAACGAGAAGCTGCGGCAACAGGGCGAACAAGTGCAACATAATCCCCTCAAGTCAATATCAGGTACTGGCAAGAACAGCCTGCGGAGCTTGGTCAACGTGGCGACTACGCAGAAGGATGCACTCGAAGAGCACTTTGCAACAGGTCACAGGAACAAGAAGGAGGCAGGTAATCGGTATGGTTGGTAATCTAATAAAGATGGTAGTTCACAGGGGACGATGGCAACATACTTGTCGAGACAATTGGTTGGCTTTCCTGGCACCTTGCCATCAGCTTGCTTCTTCCGTTCCATTTGTCGCGATGCCACAGTGTTGTCCCCTGCCAAACCCTTAGACGCATTCACTCTTTTGTCAGCCAACATCATTGTTTGCTCGACCGTACCCCTGGCGGGTCTGATGCAATCATGTTCCTGCCTCCCTATCTAAAACACGCCATAGGAGACAAACAAGTATACACTGTCACGACTAAAGGTTTTATCAAGCACGTTTGCTGCATGTTAGCTGGCATCTTTGATTTCACTAATTTGCACCGCAACGCGTGCTCAATAAGCCTTCTTGACAAAGCATGTCGAGTATCCTCCTTAGCTTGGTCACTGCGGAACTGTGACCTGAACTGCCGTACTTTGTGAGTGTTCAGTTTTCACTTCCCCCTCCCAGCTCTAAACCCCTTCTATATCCTCTAAGTAACATTAGTAGCATCGTACAGCAATCCTCCGCAATATAATGGTCACATTTGCTGACCTCAACCCCAGTATCTGTTTACTTGTGATGGGTATCTCTCCAGTCCCCACCATGCTGCCAAAGTCCTCGACTCTATCACCTGCGTCTGATCAGGCAGCTTTGGACGGCAAATCCCCACGGCTTGGTATTGAATGATAGAAATCATGGTGATGCGAGCGAGAAGAGTACATTAGATAAATAAGGTGTGAACGGACAGAGAACGTACAGGGAGAAACAGCAGCAATTAAAGCAAAGCGAGGACCTTACAGGTGACGGTCCAACACCAATAAGACGGACCCTTTAAAGACCAAAGATTTTTTCGCTCCGCCCTCATTGTCAGATAAAGATACGATCGCGACCGAGCCACTTCTGCAGTTTCAGTACAGACGTGCCTCTCCTAATACCACAATGTTATCCTTTCTAGAAGCTCCGGTGGTATCGCGTTACGAGCTTCACGATCTACCCGGCACCTGGGCCAACAAGGATGTGACAAAGACTTCTTCGCTAATAAGAGTCTCCAGCAAGACACGCGCATCATCTGTGAGCGCCCGCCGTTTACACTTCCAGCTCTCGGCGATCTACTCCCTGAACTAATGGCTGCTTATAATAGTCTTCCAAAATTGAAGCAAAACAGTATCTGGAGCCTGAGACCGGCCGCTCCTAAGGCTCCCGATCTACTCAGCAAACTCCAATTTGCCACTGACAAGCTTGCTGGCATGCAAATCGATACTCCATGACTGATCTTTCAGAATAACGACAAGTAATCTCACTACAAGACACCAATCAAAGGTTTGTTCATAGAGAGGTCGCAATTTCAACATTTGTGTGCCTAAATGCTTTGCAAGCTACAACCCCAACCTTGGTCAAATGAATGTACACGTCACTCAAAACACCATTGTTGATGACGATTTTGCGCTATCATTCTTGACAAAAATTACTTATTGTTCAAAATATTCCGTCCGCTTGTCATGAGGACTTCAGGTCACATAACCCACGTCGCTCTACATAAGCCGAGCTATGCATAGTTAGCAATCGAAACACTCTACAACCACTTGTGGCCTAAGCAGAGCTCTCTGTTAGGTAGTCATACTACTACTAGTGTTGCTATTTCCTTAACATGTACTACAACAACGGCGAGAAAGAGTTGTCTGCCTGAAGCCTG
The DNA here is from genome assembly GCA_026120165.1 of Leptosphaerulina australis. Classification (NCBI taxonomy): domain Eukaryota; kingdom Fungi; phylum Ascomycota; class Dothideomycetes; order Pleosporales; family Didymellaceae; genus Leptosphaerulina; species Leptosphaerulina australis. Next base: position 7,560 of record JALRMI010000389.1, read on the forward strand.
ACATGCAACTATTAAGCCTATGACCAGGAGCATCCAAGTTCAAGCCCCACGAAGTATTATGGCAGCGAGCTCATACGCGTGTCATACTGACTAGCGAATTCCTGTCACGTCTGGACGATGCTAATGATATATTGTAGGCAGCGGAACATGGCTTTCTGGGTTGTCCGTAGTTGCTTACCACATACAAGAACGGGCTAAATAGAGCCTCGGGTGTAGCTCCGACTCTTGTCCGCTATCACAAAGCAACCGGCCATGAGAGTATAGGAACTGCATGCTGGCGCAACATACTCGCCAACCACATCCTCTCTGCTCGGGCAAGGGTCGTTACTGGCAGGGACCAGCTTTTTGCATGGCTGATCATCCTAATGCATATGAAAAAGTATGAGAGGGTGGACAGAATCCGCTATGATGAAGGTCGAGAAAAGGTTGGGATATTGTGGCAAACTAGAGAGGCAACTCAGACTTGGGTGGATGCTGCGGTGGTTTTCGATGGGCTTGCCTCGGACACCTTTTTGAGAAGCTAAAACAAGAGCCTGGGCGAGTATAGAAGGGACAACTCAAGGGTGGTTCTTAGCATTCTGGATCGAACACTCACAGCCATTCACATCTGTCAGGAAAAACGCCTTCAGAATTCGAGAATCGTATGGACAGCCACTGCACGGTCGATGAGTAAATGGGTATCGTATTGCCCTGCCAGAACACATCTATTGCCCTGCCTTCACCTTCGCCTTCGCCTCCGCAGCCTCCCTCTTCCTCTGCAGATACCTCTCCTTCGCACTACTAATCTCAGTTTCCGTCTTCTGGCTCTTTGCCGCATGTTGTATCTTCGCTCGTTCCTCAGCATCCTCATCCGCCTTCCTCTTGTTTGCCGCTTCAATCTGCTCGGCAATCATCTGTGTCTGACGCTCACGCTGCGCTTGCTTAGCCGATCTGGGCTGGTACGTCAACGGGCTCGCCGTAGGCTTGGCTGTCGATACAGAAGCAGACGAGGTCGATTTTGGTTTTGCAACAATATTCAACCCAGCACTGAGTAATTGCCTCTTATCCGCAATCTCACCCGCATCATTTAACGTGACATTCTTTCCCTGCTTCCTTGCCTCCTCCGCAATCTCCCTGTCACTCTTCTCCCTCTCAATCTCCAACGACTTCCCTCCTTTCTTTGCAACTTCCTCAGCATACCTCATGGCCTCTAGGTGTCGCTTCTCTTGTTCCATAAGCATTTGCTTATGGAAACCTTGCATACCAAACTTAGCTTTTTGCTTTTCTTCCTCCTCGAGTCGACGCTTCTCCTCCTCTTCCGCCCTGCGCGCTTCTTCTTGCTGTGCTTTGTACGCACTTGTGACGAATTTATCTTTATCAGCAAATTCGTCGCCTTCAGCCTCGCGTTCACGCGCAAGCAGCTTGTCGCGTGCGCGTAATTGGTCCTTTTTCCGCTGCTCTGAGGCTGAGAAGAGGGACTCTATGTACTTTGGTTTTCGCGCCGCCGCGTCTTCTTTGTTGGCTGCTGCGATAGCGGCTTGTCGCGCGTGTAATGCATCATAAGCACCATCGTAATCGTATATTGTAGAGTCGAGATGTTCCGCTTCAAGGGCGCGTTCCTCAGCCTCCTTTGCACTTGCGGAGTAGCCGATTGTTGTAGGATCACCTTCTTTAGCTTTGGCCTTCTTTGTGGGTGGTGCAGGGGGTTGACCTTTCTTAGAGTTGGTTGAAACAGGTTTTCGAGGCTCTGAAGAGGTGAGCGTATCTTCGAAGTTAAATTCACCGATTTCCTGGACATTGTCGACAGCCTGGGCTTTGCCTTTTACGTCGTCCTCGTCTTCCCCAAAAAGGTCTTTTTTCTTTTTACCAAGCCCAGGCTTTGTGGGCGCATTCGCTAGCTTGTTCTTTACATTGAGGCCAAATTTGAATGACATATTGGGTGGCTGAAGGGGAGTGATGATGCTGAAGACCGTCGCAAGTCAATGTCGAGCCAAGAGCATCCCCACGCACCAGTGAAATCATCGCTTGCTCCGCACACCCCCGTGCCCACGATCACTTCCATAACTGCGCCCACCCCTTTAACAATCTGTTAACCTCATCGCATTTGAGCCTTCATGCAAAGCTGCATATTGCCGCACCATAGGCTGGACTATGGAGAACCAGGCTGATGACGCCTCTAACACGGACGCCTACACCTCAGCTAAACCTTCCAGATTCCACTTCAAGTCCTCTTCGCATCGCAAAAGACGCCACGACCATGAACACAGCTATCAAGGCGGTGAAGGGCAACCTTCCAGGCGTCATCGATCAGACGATGATGATAATGACGTAAGGCGAAGTAGCCACAACTCCCGGCGCAAATATAAGCATCGACATCGCGAAGACCATCACACTACATCAACACTTGACGGCGAATACTACGACCCCAATCACAGGTATCGCGAGTCGCTCTTCGACGAAGTCAATTCTCCAGCTGCAGAGCACGATGTTTTCCGCGAATCTCTCTTCGACGCCCTTGCCGACGACGAAGGTGCTGCCTATTGGGAAGGTGTATATGGGCAGCCTGTCAATATATACCCTACTGAAAAGCCTGGGCCTGACGGTAAACTGGAACGCATGACTGAGGATGAATATGCTGATTTTGTCCGCACTAAGATGTGGGAGAAAAGTCATCAGCATATTCTTGAGGAGCGTGCAGCAAGAGAAAGGGCGCGGCAAGAGAGAAAGAAACAACGTACGAGGCATAGTGAAGAAGCATGGAGGGAGGACAGAGAAAGAGAAAATATCAGGAAGCAGATGGAGGAGAGCCTACGAAGAGGCGAAGAAAGGAAGAAGGCGAAGGAAGCTATGGCTGCCTGGGAGACCTACAATACCAAATGGGAGTTCTTGAACAGCACACAGAATACAAATGAGACAAATCATACGGAGGTTCGGATGCTGATTCCATGGCCGGTCTTCTCTGGTAAAGCCAAGCATGTTGATAAAAACGAGATCGAGCGTTTTCTACGAGCTTCACCAGCGTGGACAAAAGACTCGAGTGGTCTGCTCAAAGTTGAGAGAGTGCGTTGGCATCCTGACAAGATGCAGCGCCGCTTTGGGCAGCATATCAACAAAGATACGATAAGGATTGTGACAGCGGTTTTCCAAGTCATCGATCAGATGTGGAATGCACGCCAGAATATAAGGATAGAGAAATGATAAGAGTCCAATTTGTGCTATAAAACACAAAATACTCGTACGTTCCTAATACGTATCAAACCTATCTACAAGAAATACCCTCTGGCATATCCCGGCTACATTCGATATTCAGTCTTGCTTTCTGGAGACCATCAAAAGACACTGCAGGTCCACAGTTGAACTCTCCATGTATTCTCTTACGGGTCTTGGACGGTAATTGACGCGGAACCGCTGCTCTGGTATCCCTCTGTAGCAAGGATCTGGTAGTTATGCGTACCCAATATTTGTCCGACCTTGGCCCACGCATCGAAATGGTTACCTGTCCTGATTGTTCAGCCCACTCTCTTCGTCTGCCTGACGGACCAAAACTGCTGGAACGTAGCTGTCCCGTCGATGCTTGGCTGATTTGTGCGAGTTGTTTGGTAGATGTCATGCACGCCACCATCACTCGTGACGGCGCCCTTCCTTGTCATGCCGCTGCTGGGATTGTATGAGCCACAGGATTCGACAATGTAATATCCGATCATCGGGTTGCGTGTCCAACCATATAGCGTGACGTGGGAGTTCACGTTCGCTGCGTTCCAGGTGCCGCCATATGTCACAGTACGGCGGGCACCAGGGTTCCTTCAGGTGTTAGTAGAGCAAACGATGGCATTGAGAACATGAAGGCAATTACCAGCCTCTGCAAACAACAAAGTTACCAACATTAGACCATGTTACATCGTAGTTTCCGGTTGCCTCTACACGCATTAGCCCCGAGCACGTGAGGACAACCTTGATGGCAAGAAGTATGCTGGCGATAACTGGCGCCGCACGGATATTGGCGTAGATTGGCCATTCAAGCAACTTCCTCCTGAGGACAAAGAGCTGTTCTCCTACACAGTTCTCGAAGTCAAGCTCCAGACTGCAGCTGGGGCTTAGGGATGTCGACGTGCATCTGAGGGTACCAATAAGGAAGCAGGTGGGTCCTCGAAGGGTTCAGGGTTGCAGTTCCGTGGATGTACTTGGGGAACTTCGGTACAGCTCCGACCAAGTGCGATGTAGTCAGGTCCCGAATCCACTGGGGTGCCTCTGCACTTTTCATATGACGAACGTAAACTCAGATATGAGGGAGACAAACACCATTGTTGTAGGTCACAGGGCCCTGGCTATCGGTATAGAAGGAGCAGAAGAAACCGTTAAAAGTGCCGGTTCCGGCGGGTGTGGAGCGCGCTGTAAGGTTTTGCTTGTTCGCGGCTTCGGCCTCGAGGATGAGGTTTAGTGGAGAAGCGAACGTTGTGATGGCGCTACCGAGGGTGATCAAGACAGAGGAAAGTGTGACCATAGTTATTCTTTAGAGATGTTCGCTTGTTGGTGGACAAGTTAAGAAACAGGGTTAGGAGGCTATTTTATACTTATGCTACCATGTAGATCACCAGACCTCGTCATGATGATCAACAAAGGCGTAGTATGACTGCAGTCGTTCCACAGATTAAGAGGATGTTTTGTGTAACGAAACAAAATATTAATGACAGGAAACACACCCATACGCGGGGAGTTTGGTGGGTGCATGATTGCCACACTGACACAGACGAACACTCCATTATGCTCAGGCCAAACCATAATCAGGAGAAACCACCGGCTGTTTGTTCTTATGCCATATTAACTTACAGCGCAGAAATTGCGTCAGTGAACTCATGATACCCAGATATATGGTTTCATGCAAACTGGCAGTCTACGTGTGGGTCGATATGTCCGAACCTATAATCCACATGATATCCGAACAAAAGACTATCAGAAACGTCTTAATTAATTGCAGAGAAGTTTATCCTGCTATGCAGAGGCAAATTGTAAGGGTACTGTGAGTTGTGGGGTAAACAAATGCCTTGTGTCCAGACAGCCATTTAGCTAGCTGCAGAACATTATTGGGACCAGATTGACGTCCTATGTTGGAAGTTGTCACGGTTGAGATGTCTACTTACGGTCGACGGCATAGGCGCCCACCTGCGAGTCGGTTGCTATGTCGCACAACAGCATGTCAACAGTCGTGCAACATCAACACAGCCATTCCCTTAAGTACAGCTCCCCTCCGTAGCATGTAGAAGAATCAATCAATCATCTACTATACTTTCATTGTACCAACTGTTGATTCACCCCCTTTTGATACCTTTGCCGTATCAACATCCTAAGTCTCACCTAGATTACATTGTCATGTAGATCTGTGAACAAGCCTTTCGAGTTTGTGGAAGTGGACAGAGTTGATATGTGGCAATGCTTAATGTATGTTCGTGTCTTCATCATTCTTTCCCTACCGCCCTTCACAAAACGCCTTCTGATGTATGCTAACAGTGGATATCATTTACAAACGTGCGTTAAACGAGATAAAGCCGTCAAACAGAAGATAACGAGAATGCCGACACGTCCAAAAGAGTCGATGGAAACTGATGGTCCGACCAATTTTCAGATTACATGGTCTTTCTTCTCTTTTAATTCAAGCTCTTTCATGTACTTGACGAAAGACTTTTTATGCACCTGTCGATCTTGTTAGTACGAGGAAGATGAATGTTTCCGGTAGAGACTTTACCAAACCGGCAAATTTGCCATCCCGGAGAACACAAATATATCTCAACCCCAGCTTGACAAAGCATTCGTACACCAAGTCCATCGGTGAGTGTACATCAAGAGACACAGGTGCCGGATCAATGTAAGGCGTGAAATCACTGGGATCAAGTTGAGGATTATCTCCGTCATAGCCAGAGGCGTGAGGTTCTCGCCCAGCTGCCCAATCGACTTGTGGTGACATCAGGCAAAGTGTGTTCTCTTCATTGTCCAGTTTGTCGAGAGCAAATTCAAGGTCTGGTGCCGGGATCAAGCCGACCAATACGCCGTGTTTGACAATTGGAACACCACCATCGAGTTCACCAGCCATCTGGAGCAGCTGTTGCATGATACGTAGTTCGGTTGCCGGAATAAGAGATTCGTCCGAAATGTCAATGATGCGGTCCGGTCGAACGCGTGGCGTGATATCGCCAAGCTCAGATGTGAAAATCGGGCGAACTTTGTTGTCGAGGAAAGGGTACGAGTTCATGTCGGTAAGGAGGTCGTAGATGCTCAGTGGTTCGATGGCGTCAGCTGTCCACTTGGCAACCAGGATGCCGAGAGAGAATGGCAAGACGTGATCAAGGCTTCCAGTGAGTTCAAAGAGGATGACCGCAAGAGTGATGGTCAACCGTGTGACGCCGGTCATCGTTGCACCAGCTGCGACCAAGGCGTATACACCTGGAACAACACATGATCCCGGTGGTCCCTCGGGTACACATTCACCGAATAAGCCTAGATGAGAAAAGCGGAGAGCAAATAGCTGAACGGTGTGGCCGATGAAACGCCCTGCCAGGCCACCAACAACCATAGAAGGTACATAGATACCAGCAGGTACTTTGATGCCAAATGTGATAACAGTGAGACTAGCTTTGATGATAAAGGCAAGAAACAAAGTCCAAAGCACCGAGGGAATGTGCTCCTTCGTTGGGCACAGGCCGTCTCCGGAACTGGTGTAGGTATCGCAGGGACTGGCCAGTTCAAAGAGCAGTTCAGTGACAGGGAGCTTAGTGTAGCGGTTCCAGAAACTGATCAAGCCAGTGATGAGTGCCACAAGAAACACTTCAAGTAAGGGGTACCTTTTGATGATGGGTATACGGCGGAAGGTTCGGGCCCAAATACGTGAAGCTTTAATAAACAGGGCACCTAGAATACCACCAATAACACCAGTGAAGACGAATGTAGCTAGTTCAAAAAACTTCCAGTCTAGGTGATAGCGTACTTCGAAAAGCACTATCTTCTTGGTGCCGTAAGGATCAAGAAACTTGAGTGATAGTGCAGCAGCCTGCTTATGTTAGCCAGCATCATAGCAGGAACTACCGGAGCTTACAATGCAGCAGAAGAAAGTTCTGAAGAGTGTCTTTGAGGGAAAGTAATAGCTCACTTCCTCCAGACTGAATAGCACACCACCAATTGGAGCACCAAAGGCAACGGCTACACCACTTGCAGCACTAGCGCTCAAGATTTCTCTACGCTTGCCATCGTTGTTGCTGTACTTGGAGAAGATACGACAAGCAATGTTTCCGATGCAGGTTGCAATATGCACGTATGGACCCTCCTTACCGAGACTCAAGCCAGAGGCCACGCTAAGAATCAAGGCAATCGTCTTGATGATAAGCGTCCGCAGTCCAAGATATCCGTGAAGCACAAAACCGCTTAGAATGACCTTGACTTCTGCGACTCCACTGCCAGCGGCAGAATAGAAGACCATAGGCGGATGAAGTTGAGCTTCGTTGATCTTCGTCTGAGGGCTCATGCTTAGCTTGCGATCATCGTCCTCTTCCTCACTATCAAAATTTCGACGAACTTCTGCTCCCAGGTTTTCGTCGAGCGTGGAGAGTGAGATCGCTGAAGGTATAACGGTCTTGGTCATGAGCGTCAACAGACAAGACGACATGGAAAGCAAAATGACCGAGAGTACGAAAAAGCCGTATTGTGTGTGCACAACATCAAGTCTATCGCTGCGGATGACTTTTGACCAGTGAACCCAATCTTCACACATCGAGGCGCCGTTACAACAAGTCTTACGGCTGCTATTCCACTTCTTCGTACAGTAACCCTGCTTCAGATCGAAGATTGTGGTTTCAGTGGTGTTGACGAAATACGCACATGTAGCAGTGAGTACGCCAATGAGTGCCACCAGGATCCAGCCCTGTGCGCCATCGAGCCATGCTGCCAAACGTCCTTTAATATCTTTTCGGCTTCTGAGTGCCTTGACTCGATATGCGTCGGCGATGTTGTCATGTACCCAATCCGTGCTAGTAAACTGATCGTACCATACTCGGTTATCTTGCCAGAGTGGTGTTTTGGCAGATTGCATGCTATCGTCCAACCCCACCCTGCGCTCGCCCAAGGCATTCACCAGCCGTTGACTGAAGGAGTGGTTGAATGAGCCTGCTCTGCTCTTCATGCGTGTGCCTGTGGGTAGCTGACTGTTGTGCCGTTTCGTGCCTGGACGAGGAGTGCTTGGCATGCTTGCAGGCACGCTCATATATGACCTCGAGCCATGTGCATGGCCCAGCAACGCGGATCGTTCGGACAGGCCGCTTCTTGTGAGATCAGTGTCGGAATTTCGCGTTTGGCGCAGTGAGCGATAGGTGGTTATTGGCGATGTGGGTGTGGTACTGCTGATCGTGTCATCGCGTTCGCGCTGCTCAGCAGCAGCTTCATCGTCGTCTTCGGCGTGATAGTCCTCGACACTATGATAAGACCTCATGGACTTGGGCATAATGGGCGAGAGTGTAAGTGCACAAGAGCGAGTACGGAGAGACCACCTATTAGTATGGAGGCACTTAAAGACATTTTCGCCGATTCAAGGCAGCCACGAAGGTCATCTGAAAGAGAGCGGTGTCGTGGGAGGGTCCTCACGCTGGGCATCCATTGCTTGTCCCCACACGCCACGGAGTGACCTCGGCCACCCTGTCTCTCCAAAACGGCGATCGCACCTCGTATTCTTAAGCTGCCTTATAATCCGGAGCAGATATCGGATTATCAAGATACCATGCATCCGCACGTGTCATGAGAACCATGAGGAGACTTTTTAATATCTCATATTGAGGTTTGCATGGTCGTGTTGTCTCAGCGGTAAGCGCGTGTGATCTTTCGCAGCAAGCACACGGTATGACGAAGGCGGTTTCAGGGTCCAGCGGCAGGGTTTATGGCTAAAAAAAGTAAGGCGTGTCTGAGGTGAACAACCAATGATAGCGGCCTCCATCAAAGTACGCCCCCCCATTTTCAGACCTTGTTTGCCGTCGACAACTCCGGAGTAAATAGGTCCGAAGGAACGAACTGTCGTCGTGTTCGTCTAGAGCCCGTTTGTTTCTGTCTTCTAAGAAGTCCAATTAGCAAGGGGATTCCTCGCTTTAAACGCCGAGAAAATCAGGAACAAGTTCGGCAGATCGGATACTCGATCGACCTTTAAGCCGGCACGCTCTTGTGGTACTTTTGACGAAGCTTAAAGGCCCCGTATTGTATTGGATGCTCAATCGACATGGTAAGTGAATGACCTCATGTCAGACTCTAGCAAGACATTTAACGCTTCCGTAAGTCTGCTATATACGAACAATTCTTCCTCTTTGGTGATTCCATCACTCAGGACTCCTTCAGTCAGCAGAGGGGGTTTGGCTTCTCTGCAGCTCTGCAGGCTGGTATGTATGGATAAAATTAGGGATCTATGCATAGCCATCAAATTCTTCCATGTGTTTGAGGCTCACTTGCAGAACCTTGTATGCTGATCATCTCCTAGACTACATAAGACGTCTCGACGTAGTCAATCGCGGTTTCAGGTACGTGCTCAGAACAGGCGAAGATTTCTGCATGCTGACAATGTGGAAGTGGCTACAACACTCGCCAGGCGCTCCAGGTGCTGCCCAGTATCATTCCTTCCCCTGATCAGGCCAGAATTCGTTTCCTGGTACGATGAACTCTTCACTGGCCGTTGGACATCTTTTCTGACCGAATAATCCAAGACCGTTTTCTTTGGTGCCAACGATGCCTCGCTGCCGAATGCGCCGAATAAGCAGCACATTCCCTTAGACGAGTACAAGTCCAACTTGGAAAAGATTGTTACTCATCCGCAGATCGTAGCCCATAACCCTCGTATCATCCTGATCGCTCCTCCACCTATCAACGAGCATCTTTGGTGGCCGCGAGATCAAGAAAGCGGGTACACTTCGATCTCAAGAAGGGCAGCCACTACAAAAGAGTATGCCGACGCAGTTGTAGAAGTGGGCACTAAGCTCAACTTGCCTGTTGTTAATCTCTGGAAGGCATTTGTGGCAAAAACCAACTTCAACGTCGACGAATGGAAAGTCGGAGACTTACTGCCGGGCTCCCTGGATACAGCTCAAAACGATGCCTTGGTGGAGTTAATGTACGATGGTAAGGGCATGGAGCCTCATAACATCGATAAGGATCCGTGAAGATCAATGCTGACTATCCGTTCAGGTCTCCACTTCCATCCTTCAGGTTACGAGATTATGTACCAGGAGGTGACGAAACTAATTGCTGAACTATGGCCGGATCAGGTGGCATCGAATTTGCCTACAGTATTGCCCGGCTGGAATGACAAAGAGGCATGGAGGATTTGGGGAGCATCAAAACCATCATATTAAATCATACGAGCTATAATTAGATCTTTCTAGATAGGAGTTTAGATAAACAAAGCACGCTGGTAGCATGCTATGTTGAAAATGACGCTTCGACTCCAAAGCTGTTGGTGCTGTTGGTGATAAGCTTAGCCCCACCTAATACTAGTGGCGTACCTTCCCATGGACCCCAGGAACAAACAACTTCAGACAATGACACGACAACTTAGCTGCGACAACGCGCTACTTTAAGCTCCTCTAGCTACTCGCACATCGCAATATCACACCAAGTGAAACAAAGTCTGTTCTTCTCGTACAGGTGCAATTGCGCACCCCCAGAATTGGTCTGAAGTCCAGAGTAGTCCTTCAGGAGACCAACATCACGACCCTGCACTTACAGCGTAACAATCCCCCGTATCTTGAAAAATCTTTCAACGATCATCCCCCGGATTCGCAGTCGCGATTTCCATTGTCTTGTGTTCACGCACAGCTCTTCAGACTGAAACCAACAGTGTCCGACATTTCGAATTGCAAGCAACGGTACGGATTTGGAGATATAACATCGGATGATATTTGGAGGAGGTGGAAGAGGGCGGAGCTGTCGGTAATAGGGAGAGCAATTTGCTGGAAGGAGAGTAGCAGCGGAAGCAGGGCTCTCTTCATTCAAGTACTCTCACTAAGGGATGAGAGCCTGGAGGGAATGGATCCGGAAAGCGTAGCGTTCCAGCCTCGCGACGACTTCTGGCGGTTTCAAAGCGAAATGGTCCGGATACAACAGAGTCAAGCTGAGCTGTCTGATCGTGTTGCCCGACTGGAGAGAAAACAAGACGATGACTCCCGTCTAAAGAACGTTTGGGGGGCCTCTTCACCGTTTCCCTCGGTACTGGGCGGTACCCCCCAGCAAGGTGAGCTGCATCCGTACTTGCTACCTGATCTCTCGTTGACTAGTTTAGTACCTCTGCAACAGCCCACGGCAGAGCATTTCTCCAACTTCGACGATGACCAGTCAAGTAACCTGATTGGTAACCTCCAACTAGACGCTGACGATGAGCCTCGACGCGTAGGAACAACGTCGCGTGCGAACAGCGTCCGCTTTGATGAAACGGCAAACCATGGTCACTGGGCACATGCTTCACGGTCTTCGCTAGATCTATTACCCCGGTCTGGTAGCAGTCTCGGCGGGCACGCTTTGAGTGAACGTAGCTACTCCCACAAGTCAGACGGCAGGCAAAGTTCGGCGGGCCAATCCGTTCATTCAGTCACATCTGGTCGAGCCAACAGCCTTACGAGCTACGGCCCAACGATACCAGTAGAAGCTCCAGGGCTGGCACCTGGTCTGTTCATACTTGGCTCCGTTCCTTCAATCATACGTTGCTGGCTCAACACCAATTTCAAGCATGATACCCTACTATATGCGGCAGTCTGTACTGGCTCGCACACATCCTTCCTAGATTTGCATCTCATCGAGCACCTTGGTTTCCAGGATCAGGTCACTCAAAACGATGACGGTGTCAGGAAGATCAGGCTGACTGTCTATCTACCGGAAGCTGTACCGGTTTCAATATCCGCTCAGTCTGACAGCCCCGTTCCTCAGCTCCCCTCCGTCACCGTCGACTTCAGTGTTGTTGATGAATACGACAATAACAGACCCAAGGCTATACAGATTCTCATCGGTAGCGATATCCTTCGGGCGCATAATGCCGACATATTGTTCTCTTCCAACCAACTGATAATTTACGATGACGATCGTAGCAAGCTCCAGGTCCCACTTGTGCGGCCGGAGGAAGAAAATGCTTTCAAATCTCTATCTACCTCGCATCGAAGCCACCCCACCACCGAAACAGGTCTTCAAACGAAAGGTGCAGCAGTTGGCCCTCCGGCACCAGTCGAACCGAGAGTCAAGTTTGTTGACATGGCTCAAGAGGAGGACACTGTTGCCCATAAGCTCGAGGAGGTTGGTATAACCGCCAGTTCTGATGAAGATGGTTCGGGCGATCCAAGGAGCCTTGAGCAACGACCGTATCCCTTACCGACGTCTTTCAGTCGCATTGAGACCAAGACGGCGCAAGATTCTAGTCCTGCCGCTTTGACTCCTCGCCCAGGACCACCCCCAGCTATGCTTAGCAATTGGCGACGTGATACCAACGAGAAAGTAGCAAGCAGCTCGCTGGACTGGGCAAACGTGGGTAAAACCACTGCTTCTCCTTCCAGTCAGCAGCGTCGTGAGATTAAAGTGTTAAGACCCGCAAGATCTTCTTCGCGTACGTTTTCTGCCTCAATTTCTGCATCTGCTACAGGCCAATCGCGCTTCTTTGATGATGGGAAGAGAAAAGACGATATTGAATCAACGATAGGTGCGTCTGCACCGTCTTTGAGCCGCGCAGCATCTGGCGAGAAAGATGAAAATCGACCAGCAGTGACGAAACAACGCTCTGCGAACCCAGTAGGAGGTGCATCTGCTTTCGCATGGCTGAAGAGCGGATCGAAATGAAAATCCAACTTAGACTGGTATGCACCCTTGCTGCTTCAAGAAGGCAGTACGCTCAGTCGTGCTATGCTGTCCATAGCTCATAGCAACGTTCGAATTAGACAATGATAATGACACGATATAAGAACGATATCACCTTTCATCTCATTTGAATTGATTCGCAAATCTTCATCGATGATGTCAAAGAAATGATGCCGTGGCACGCGGACTAGTAGGAACAAGCATTTTCTCTTACAAAGACATGGGCGATACAAACGTGCCTGCTGCTGTAAGCACGACGAAGAGTGTCACACATGTATGGCCACAAGTGCTGAAGCTGATATAGATATGAGAGCTGGGCTAACACAAGCCTTCCATGGATGTTCAGCCCTGCGGTGCTAAGCGAGGCTGCTAGTGTATCCTTTCTGCGGGCCGGCAAACTGGAGTGCTGTGACGGAGTACGATTTCTTTTTCAAACTACACCGCCCTGCACGCTCTTTCCGCGCCGATTGCGCTTACCCCACGTATACACCGCCACCTGCCTCACTTTTTCTGTGAGCAGCTTGCCCTTCATTGGCACCGTTACGCGTTTCGCCATCATCGACCATACTCTGCCCGACTTGTCTGTCTTGGAGCTATAGAGGCTCCGGGCAGGCCTCAGAGCTTCACAACGGCCTCCACCAAGAAACGGAAGACTGTGACTGCCACACAAACCAACAATACGCGACTCGAGCAGCGCAAAACATCGCCGTCCTCGAATGAGGGCACCCCTGTAGCATCCCCTCGGTCATCCCCGCACCCATCCACTTCACCGCCGCCACGCTTTCTGCCACCCCATATGAAGGAAGCCGTCAAAGAAGCTTTGCAAGAGAACGGTACACCAACCGTACGGGGAGAACATACGGCCACTGGTGCCAGCTCTCCAAGCGAGGCTTACGCCAACCTCACGCTTGATAGCACCGACAGCCCTATGACGGATTCCTCAGAGCGCACGCGCATCGGCTCCTCTGATGAAGGCCAGCGCGCTGCCCACCGAGCCTCTTCGCCGGCGAAACGTCTTCACTCAGATATGAACGCTGGCACTATGGATGTTGATGCACCAGCCGCAAGCAGCTCTCGCCGGGGCAGCGGCCAGTCGAGCCCACGGCCTACAAAGCCGCTCCCTGCTGTTGCCCTCCAGCGCAGCGCCCGGGCAACTTCAGTGGAAATGGCAGATGCTCCTGCTAACAGTGGCAGCTCCGAGACTGACCTTTCGAATACTGGGTCTTCAGCCACAAGCATCGAGACTATACCTCAACTCGATTCCCCCAACCTAGACGAGCAGGTTGCTACGGTCATGGCTATGATGGCTTCTGACCTTCAAGAGCGCCAGGAAGGTTACATCATATCCGAGGCATGGCTGGAGCGAGTCTCTGCGCGAACATCAGAGGGCCGTACGAGGCCGCAGGAGTACAGCAAAGAGGCAACGCAGGGCCCAATTGGACCAGTAGACAATTCACCGCTCGTAGATATCGAGGCTCTCAAGACTCGTCCAGTTGATCAGAGCGGCGCGGACTTCATCCCCTTGCGCAGGGGACTTATGCTACACCAAAATCTTGAGGTATTGCCTGCAAGAGCTTGGGAGCTGATTGTTCGCTGGTATGGGCTGAAGGAAGGCAGTCCCGTTATTCGACGCTATGTCCAAAATACTGTGCCAGACAAGAGTAGTACCAACTTACAGTGGGAGCTCAATCCACCCATTCTCACAATTCGTACGGTTCGAAGGTCTGCAGCAACTCCAACAGAGGAGGCGAAGTCTGCACAGCGCATTGTTGCTAGCAGAAGCGATGAATTTCACGCCTTCTTAAATGTCGCAAAGAAGGCGGCCGGTATCGATGTGAACAACAAGGTTCGTGTGTGGAGAATACTTACGACCACACCCTCGGATGAACCTCAAACAAAGATACAACTACAGCCATCTGGCATGTTGACACCGGATGCCTCTCCGCGAGCTGGATCACCGGTTGCTGGTGAAACAGCCCAAAATATGACATTGATCATGGATGCTGCGAGTTTCAGTGGTCTGGCCAACGGGACTGAACGTGAGCTAGTAACTGGAAAGGACGAGAGAGCAAATGAGGAGTCCAATCCGTCGTTGACTTTAGACACGGCTGGCCTGACGCAAGACCAGGTAATTGTACTCGAAGAGGCCGACGAGAAGGGTGAATATATTTCGGATACCGCTCCCGTTCCAACGAAGTTCAAGACCGCGGCACAGCTCAGAGAAGAACTTAAGAGTGGCAATACAAGTGGCCGAAGCACTCCTGTTGGCGGTGCACTTACGCGGGGCAGAACACGCAGCGGTAAAGTCCGCGGTCAGGTCGGATTGACAAATTTGGGCAACACTTGCTACATGAATTCAGCTCTCCAATGTTTGCGTAGCGTTGAAGAACTCAGTTTGTATTTCCTCACAAAGAAGTGGGAAGAGGAAGTTAACAAGGTCAACCCCATTGGTTACAAGGGACAGATCGCGAGCGTGTACGCTTCGCTGGTGAACAATATCTACAGCGTTAATGCCTCGTCCTCGTTCTCGCCCAAGCAGTTCAAGCAGACTCTCGGCAGAGCCAACAGCCTGTTCAGTGGCTATGGGCAACAGGATTCGCAGGAGTTTCTTAGTTGGCTCATCGATGCTCTCCATGAGGATCTGAACCGCATCATTACCAAACCTTATAAGGAAAATCCGGATTCAGACGACAACACTTTCCGTGATCCTGAGGCTATGAAGCAGTTGGGTGAGATCTATCGATCGAATTATCGTGCACGTAACGATTCCGTATCGACCGACCTCTTCAACGGCTTCTATAAGAACACCATGGTGTGCCCAGAATGCGACAAAGTCAGCATCACGTTCGATCCATACAGCCAATTGACTTTGCAGTTACCTATTGAGCAGTCTTGGACACATACAATCACCTACGTGCCCTTATATGGTAAAATACAGCAGCTCGACGTTGATATCGATAAGAATGCTACCATCAAGACGCTTAAGGAGTACGTCGGCAAGCGATTTGGTGGTGTGAAAGCCAACCGATTAATGGCGTCGGAGGTCTACAGCCATAAATTCTACCGTCATCTAGAGGACAACGCCACAATCTCAGAATGTAACATCACTACTCGCGACGACATCTATTTCTATGAGCTTGAATACGCTCCCAGTAATTGGCCTGCGCCGAAGAAGAAGGCTAAGTACAAGAGCTTCATGTCTCATTCTTCTGAAGAAGACATTCCTACTTCAGCATCACCACTTCATGACAGGATTATGGTTCCAGTATTCCACAGAGGGCCCAGTATGTCTTCCTATCGAGGTCAA
Organism: Leptosphaerulina australis; assembly: GCA_026120165.1. Classification (NCBI taxonomy): domain Eukaryota; kingdom Fungi; phylum Ascomycota; class Dothideomycetes; order Pleosporales; family Didymellaceae; genus Leptosphaerulina; species Leptosphaerulina australis. The sequence goes on from JALRMI010000389.1 coordinate 23,695, forward strand.
GCACATGCGATGGCACTGTGGCCTTTCCATATTGTGGTGACTCGCGAGGAGGCAAGAGATTACGATGCGATACTTCGCAAAGTGCTTGCAAAGGTCGCACAGTCTACCACTCGACCCATCCTCGCAGAGCTCAGCGGGGGCTCCCCAGACCAGTCTCGTCCAGAATCAGATATGGTTTTGACAACCGAAGAGGATGCACTACCCAATGGTGATCCACGTGTCAAGGACGGCTCTATCGAGGGTGAGGACATGGTCGAAGTTACAATGACAGATGCAGAGACGCCTGCTGCTGATTCAACAGGTCGTGCTGAACTTCCAGATGTACTCAAGGCTGAGGGTTTCATTAGCCCAGAATTCAGACAGCTCTTTGAGATGAAGCATTCCCGTAGGGGTGGAGAATTCGTCCCAACTGGATGGAATACGATCGATCATCAGAAGGTTTTAGAACCTATCTCTAAGCGGATACCAGTACCTTCGGAACGGGCAGACTCTGAACAATCTTCCCCCGATGGTAGTGGGTCATCGAGCGAGGAGGACGGAAACTCGCCCCAGTCAACTGGTGACACTGATATCGAGGCTGAAGCTGCTATTGAGCAGGCTAATGTCAGTAGCGATGAAGAGATGCAGTCCATTGAACCCTCTGAACCTCTGAGAGGCGGTCGACAGAAGAAGAAGAGCAAGAAAGCAAGAAAGCATGAGCGAAAGCTGGAGCGGAAGTATAAGAATAACAAGAACTGGAAGCCGAAGAAGGTCCGGGTTCCAGAACAGCCCATCTATCCAGATAGCCCTGATGATGAGAATGATGGCTTGATCCGCCTTGGGGAAGCCATTGTACTGGAGTGGAACCCCGAAGCCTACGACGCGCTCTTCGGTGGAACATCAGCAAACGACTCCCGCGGCATGGATGCTATGAAGATGGTTGAGACATTCGACGACCCTGAGATCCAGGAGAAGAAGGCCAAGCGAAGCGCTCGTAAAAAAAGCGGTATCACTTTGGACGAGTGTCTCACAGAGACATCTAAGAGCGAAACACTGTCTGAAGATAACCCATGGTACTGCAGCAACTGCAAGGAAATGCGTCGCGCGACAAAGACCCTTGACATTTGGACGGTGCCTGACATTCTCATCATCCACTTGAAGCGATTCAGTGGGTTCCGGTCTTTTAGAGACAAAATTGATGACAAGGTAGACTTCCCAGTCGAAGGTCTGGACTTGAGTGGCAAGGTCGGCTTCCCTGAGGATAAGAGTCTTATCTACGATCTGTTCGCAGTTGACAATCACTATGGTGGACTAGGTGGTGGTCATTACACAGCTACTGCTCAGAATTTCTTCGATAAGCAGTGGTACGATTACAATGGTAAGCTAGGCCTTTGTGAAGTGTGTGATCAAGAATAGCGCTAACAATGAACAGACTCCTCGGTATCGAAATCTTCGGGTCAAGCAGCTGTCACCAAGGCTGCCTACTTGCTCTTCTACCGCCGCCGAACCGATCACCCTTTAGGCCCGCCATCTCTTCAAAGGATTGTTCAGAAGGAGGTCGATGCCGGCTCTGAAGAAGATTCCGAAACTGAGAACCGGTCACGCTCACCGGCGGGAAACGGCTTGCGCCTCGGCGGCTCGTCCCGCAATGGGTCGTCGAGAGCTGGCGCAGCAGGAGCGGGAGCCGTAGCCCAGCGCGGGGGTGGCTCAGCTCTTTCGGCAGCCGTAACCCCTCAAGAGAGCCTAGCAAAGAGCGGAGCAGGAGTCGAGACTCAAGAGGACAATAGTCCACCATCATATAACGATGAGACGTTCTACGAAGGGAACAGTTTCAATGGCATCGATGCTGATGCAAGCGGTATGCCGTATGGACCGCTTGCTCCTTCATATATGGATGAGCCTGCCTGGAGCTTTGATAATCTGGGCGGTTCAAATCGTGCCAACGATTCGGACGATGTTGCTTCTGACGCTCCAGATCTGGGGTCCGACAACGGCGAGTACCTGGAGCAACGCATGTTGGAAGACTTCGGCGACGACGAGCTGGTCACACATCCTGGCGCCTCAACCCCTGTGCACAGCTTCCGGCCTATGTCCGGAGGTGATGATGAGGAGGTCGCTGAGATCAGATTTGCTGATTAGGAACCGCTTTTCTGATCTTCGAACGATGTCAACAGCGAGGAAATATGCTTGAGTAATTGTTGGTAACACGTTGGTGCATTTCAGGCAAGGGACTTATCAAGGTCAACAATGGAGGGTATCTCTTCACGTACTGTCATGCCATGCATTAGATTAGACGACTGAATGACAGGATTGGAGGGACACTGGGCTGTACATGATGATGGGGAACAGGAAAGTCTATTCCAGTTGCATTAGTAGGCGTAAGATAGGCGTGTAACCAAGATTTAGTTCCTCGGCCAGGACATAAGCAATTCCTGCTTTGTAGACCCTAGATTGTCTAGAGTGTTCACCAGACCTGATTGCATTTAAGTATCGCCTACTTTCCACTATTGATGTAAAGACATTACTGTTAGCAAGAGGTTCGACACACATGTATGCGATTAACGTGGTTCACCACCGAGCGGCGCAACCCCACCGAGCGGCGCGGCTCAAAACTCACCAAAATCGTGATTTTTCGCAGCGAAACAACTCCACACCA